>JASVER010000033.1:5605737-5636732 GCA_030449065.1 Oceanodroma leucorhoa | reverse complement strand
AAAAGAAAAGAAAACCAGAATTGCATCGAGGAGAGCTTCCTGTGACAGCTGTCTTTTATTTCCTTTTTTTTCTAGCACGCCCCTTTTGAGGGTTCTTGTCAAGTACGAACTTTCCCCCCGCCTCTCTCTCTTTCCCTGCGACTTCTGATCTCAGAAATTTATTTTATACGTTTGATGGATGAAGCGATCAATTTCTTTTCCGACCGAGCGTTTTTGGTTTGGAATAAATTGGCGGCGCTTTTTCGTCCCTGCCTGTTTGTGTATTTGTTTTGTTTCCTCCTCCCCCAAGGTAAATCTAGACCGCTGTAATGGCATCTATATATACAGTGCGTGTCATTTAAATAAGACGTTTTACCAAGCGTCTTTAAATGTGCAGTCAGCCTCATTTAACCTCTAAAATTATGCTTAACAGGCGACCTTCATTAGCCAAATTGGAAGGAACGTGCGGTATGTTTTAAGCAGTGCCGTTTACACGCTGATGATCCCCTCCCCTCCGCAGCGAGAGAGGGATTTGATCGCGAAGGCTGAGATAAATGTGGGAGCAGCTACTCCCCGCGCCCCTCCCTGCCTGGGCACACGGGTGTCCGTGGGCACGGAGCCCCGCAGGACGGTTTGCAAGCAGTTGGTCTCAGGTTTGCGAGGTCGTTTCCCTCCTCCTGCTCGGAGGGATGCAGAATTCATGCCGCCCGGCCGGATTATTTATTTGTTACCTTGCGAGCGGGCAGGGCTTACTGGGAGAGCGCTCGCCGTCCCCGCTCCCGGGTTGCCTGTCCCAGGGGACACCAATTAAAGGCACTAATTGGACAGTGATACATCAAAGTCCGCCGCTGAGACTGGCTCCTCGGAGCTTCGGGGGTCCTGTAGTCAGGCTTTTGTTTTAAGCACCGGCGTTGCTCCAGGTTCCCTTGTCGGGCAGCGAAGGGGAGAGCAAGGCCACACACCCACGTGTAACACACCCACGCAACCCCACGACTCCTCCGGTCCGGCTCGCTGCCCAAAACCCTCGCGTTTCCCGCCCCAGCGGTGCCCGCGGGTGGGTGCGCCCCACGCTCTCCTTTGAGGTGCGGGAAAACTGGATTGACACGGGGTTCCCGGCCCACCGGGAGGACGTGTCACCGCTGACCCTTGCACACTCCCGCACAGGAAACCCACGTCTCCGTGGGCAGCGTGACCACCCCTCTGCGGCCAAATTTGGATGGCTCCCGGGGGTCCTGGGTGACTCCTCGTCTCCTCGTCCCCAGGAGTTAGACGGGGCCGGGTGCTCGGAGCTTCCACCCTCAGGCTCCCGTGGACAAGGGATGCAGGGCCGGGCCCTACCCCTAACACGCCTCAGGCGGTCCCTTCGGGCTGCCTTCCCTGTGCATTGGGGTGAGCCTCTTTGGGGCAGCAGGTGCTTCTCCGAGGCCGGGATCACCTCTCGAGTTTGGGCAGGAGTCTGAAACGGCCCTTCCAGCCCCGAGACCAAGGGGGAGATCAAGGCTCCAGGTAAATAGGTCAGTGTTTGGAGAAAGGGGGAGAAGGAGGGTGTTACACACTGGGGGATAAAGCCGGCCTCTCCCCTGCTTTCCGGCTCTCCTTCGAGAAATGCAACAGTTCTCCCAATTACCAAATGGTCTGCTTCAACTTTCGGAGAGGTTCCATCAACCCTGAATTATTCGCCACCTCGGGCTTTTGCAGGTGCGGCTCGCCCAAGCCCGAGGGAAAAGCCGGCGTTTCCTGGTGAGGCGCGGGGAGGTTCTGCCGGCTTCATCCCCAGCCGGGCGGGCACCGCGCCGCGGCTCCCCTGGCCCGGGGGGCGCTCGGTAGTCTGCAAGGCTGGGCTGGGGGGGGCGCACGGCTCAGGCAAAAGCAGGGACGGTGATACATATATATATATATATATATATATATATATATATATATATATATATCGAACAGGCAGTCAGAGGCAGAAAATGACAGCCTACCCCGCAGCCGGGGTTGGCATCCCCAGGCTGAGCAGCAGCGCGGTGTGCGTGTTACTGCGTGGTTGAAAGCTGCTTTTCGACGCGTCCTTTCCTTCGCTCTGGGGAGCAAAGCACGGCCCCGCGGAGATGGGGCTGGGTGGCCCACGAAGGAACGGCGTCTGGCGCGGCTGGTTTCGCTGCGGAGCGTAAGAGCCGATACGGCGGGGCTGGAGTTTGGCAATAGTCCCCTTTACACCCCGCCTGCAGCTCCGCTCCCTTCCTCAGGCCGGGGAGGACGTGCCGGGAGAACGAGGAGGTGTTTGATCATTTACTGCCCACGGAAGCATTTGTTTTTCATTTTGCAAACGCTTCCCTTTAAGTAATTGTTCCTGATAGGAGCGTATACCTTTCACTGGGCTTCGCCGCGCTATAAATAATCTCGATGAAGATGCAAGGATATGACTTTCACAAGATTGGACAATTGATTAAATCTGTGACCTGCAATTGCGAATAATCTTGGAAGGCTATTTAAACAGATGAAGGCCTAAATTGTCTTGCTTGTATCTGAATTAATTTCTCATTCATCATCATTATGGAGTGATTGGTTCTATTCAGGCTTTGCAGCCTGCTGGAACGAAACTGGATTTAAATGAGACTGTAACACAATTTAAATGCTCCCCAGATTTAACGAGGCCAATCGAGCTGCTGCAATAAATACAAATATTTTTCTAAACAGCCTTGTTTTAAATAATTACTTAATACTTTCATGTGATGTTCTTAAGTGGCAATTTCTGTCTCTGAAGTCCCAGGCACTTCTCTGCAGAGAGGCAACAGGGAAAATCACTTTGTGTGTACATGTGCATGCAATACACCGATGGAGATTCTTTAAAATGGATCTTGTAAATATTAGTGTAAACCTGCGCTACGTTCTTGGTCGTAGGTACCCTCAGTTTAACTGATTAAAACAAAAACACAAAAAAGCAAAAGGTGAATTGGAGGCCAGAGGTTGTGATTTATTTGTTTTCTTCTTTGAAGATCCTGAACCAGCGATTTCTTCATCCCCCTACTTGAAAGAAAGAGAGAAAAGAAGAAAAACTTTCCAAGGACAAGGACCAATTCGGGGGGATCTACCCTAATGGCAGCCCTTCGCTGATACCAGCTCTCCGCACCTGCACGGCAGTCAGCCCGCCCGCGGGTGCGGGGGGGGGGACGGTACCCTCTCGCCTTACAAAAGCAACAGTGAGAAGATCTGGAAGGAGCAGGCAACAAACGAGGGGCTCCGGGGTGAAGGATGCAGCAAAAGGACGTGGGACTGTTTTCCCTCCCGTTTTACACCCATCCAGGAACCTGATGCGCCTAAATGAAGCCATTAGCGTTAACGAGACTGCAGCTCATCCTGACGTTGGCTTTACCCCAGGGTGATACTATTGTAAGCGGCCGGACAGCGGGCTTTGGGGTGACATATGGTGGAGGGTGTTTTCAGGGGCTAAACTCAGTAGTGAAATAAAGTAGCCAGGCGAGCAGGAGAATAATAGAAAACAAAAGGATCCTTCAGATACACAAGCCACAAGCTAAAGGAGCCGCATGCCTTTCTGCAGGTGCCGGCAAACGACCTAACAACCGAGCAGAAAATGTGAAATATGGAGAACCGATTTTCTAATTATTTGGGCGCTGGAGTAAAGAATAGTGCTGGGAAAGCAGATCCGATCCAGTTTAATCATACAACCTTAATAAAAACATATAGCCTGAGACGGGAAAGTAAGCGGCAGTCTCAGTGCTATCTCACTTAATGGTACAGGAGGTGACACAGAAAACACAACAAAGATGGTCTGAGTATAGCCGAAAAGGGCTGAGTGATTTGATAGTAACGGAGCAATTTAATGCGCGAGTTACAGCACTGCTCCACGGGATCGTTTAGGCTTAAGCCGTTCTCTAGAGCTCATCTTCTTCCTCTTCTGGTCCTTTTTTTATTAGTATTATTATTATTCAGTTGTTTAAAATGAGCATTATCCCAAACATATGCAGTGCAATCAGCTCGGTCACACTTACAAGAACACGCTTTAATAAGGCAATCAATCAAACGCTAACAAGGCGGGGAAGACCCTTCGGAGCTGAGTTTGGCTGGCTGGGAAGCGGAGCCGATGCGGCACATGGGGTACCCCGAAGATAACTCCGCGCCCGCTGGTCACAGGGGGGCGGGTGCCCGCCGCCGGCTCCCCGGGGGCAGCGCTGCCTGCGCGGCAGCGGCGAGGGCATTTCCCCGCGGGACCCCGGCCCGGGCCTCACCCTAATTCCTCCAAGGGTCTCATCCCCGGCCAGTGCGAGGCAAGGGAAACCTGCCTGCCTGTGGCAGCGGTTCGTGGCCAGAGCAGAGCTTGCTGCCGGCTGGGTGCCCTGTGTCTGTCCCGGCCACCGGCGACGCCCCACGCGTGCCCGGAGCCAGCGCCCCGCGTGGGGTCGAGGGCACCCCCACCGGCGGCGAAGGCGTTAACGGCACCGGCCCCACGCAGCAAAAGGAAAATTTCATTATGAAGTAATGAGTAATTCCTCCCAGTGAGATGTATTGTTATATCTTCTACTTCAATTTAGGAGCACAGCGGCTCAATTACCTAGAAAATACAGTCAATTAAAGGCTGCTGATTGGACACGAGGACGGATCATCGATCTTGTACTTTCCAATATCGCTCCAGACACCTCATTTTCCCTCCCCTATTAACTGAAAATACTCTTGGCATTACTGCGACCCGCAGCCTATTTACCTGTCGCAGGCAATCTCTGCCCTGTGACCGAGCCACGGAGAAATTCACAGCTACCCTTTGCCGCAGCATCCTCCAAGAACGGGCGGTTGRGAGGGCGGCAATGGCCTCCCGGAGCAGCGGGGGAGAGCCGTGCCGGCTGCGGGCGAGCCGCGTCCCAGGCTCCCGGTCTCTGCCTTCCTGCTGCCCGCCCATTAAGGAGGGATGTCCCCTTTACAGCTGGCAGCGGTACACAGCGGGTTAAATATTCTCTTTCTCACACACACCTAGATATATAAAATACATGTATTTGAAAAAATAAATGTATATTGCCCTCACCGGTGGCATTTTGGGCATTTTGCAAGAGCAAGCTGGTGCCGCGGTCTTTCCGCAGGCGACGCGCGGCAGCAGTTCTGGCCGGATCCTGACCTGCAATCGCGGCCCAGCAGGTGCCTCCCCCTTGGCCAGGGAAGGGGGGCCGTGGGCCATCTAGGACCCCCCGGATTTGCTGGGCAGCGCTCAGCTGACCCCCGGCCTCTTCAGCACTCCCTTCCCCCGGGGTGGCCGGGGGGGGGTTGTATCAGGCACTCGCTCGGGAGCTCCCGTTTTTCGGACTGGTTCTTCTCCTGTCTGCTAAAAGACAAAGTAAGGAGGGGAAAGGCTTGCAAAGCTCGGATGTTGTTCGGCGCTGCCCTTGGACGCTGTTTACAATTGTTATTTCCGGGGGGATGGGGGGGAGAACCTATTTGTGAGTGTCCAAAAAGGGCCATCGGTTTCCACGTCCATGAGGACATCTCATTCAGAAAGGGCGGAACAATCTGCCCTTAATGATTTAAAGATGGTGACTTTGGATCAGTTTTTAAAAAGCTCTAATAAACATTTTTTTTTTAATTGGAAAAATATATCCTGGCACGCCCGTGTCTCTTCCCTGCTCTCCATCCGCTATAGGGAAACGCTGCTATTCACTCCCTGTCCTAAGGACAAAAAGTCTCCGGTGTGACAATAAACCAGAGGCTCCTCAGCAATTTAACACAAAGTAGATAGCGGAGGTGTCAACACGTCTTTGTTCTGTTCAGCATTTATTTTCCTGCTTGTTGGACTGTAACTATTAGAAACTGCACGAAGGTGGAATTCGTCTTAAGCAACATTTTTACTTTTTTTTTTTTTTAACAAACACAATAAAAATATGGGTGATATGTTGTTAAAATGTGTCTGTTGTCATTATCGTTGTTGGTGTTGTCATTGTTGTAACAAATTATGGCAGTGTATTCTTTGGGGTATTTTAAAAATAGAATGAAATAAACAATTCCGGTTTTGGAAGAAACTAATACCCAGCCCGGTGTCCGTGGGTTTTTTAGATTTTAAGTTGACAGAAATCCAAGCAAAAGCAATGATGCTACCTCCTTCCGAAATACCTGAAAGAGGAGGCGGGGGGTCTTGTGAAAGAAATACTCTTCAAGAAAGAAGAGGGACCAGTGTGAAGGACACATACAAATGCAAAGATTAGGGGTGGGGAAGGAAACACAAAACCCAATGCATAAATTAAATAATAAAATAAAATAAAAAAAAAAAAAGAAAGAAAGAAAGAAAGAAGACGCAGCAAGGAAAAGTCAATGAGAGAACTGAAGGCTGAAGTACAAAGGAAGGGAAATCGCCTTTGCTCCAATTTACAGACTGGTGATTGTCTGAAGGAGTTGTGCTCCCTGTCACCTAATCTCTTCCCTTGGCGGCTTGTTAGCGTTTGGCACGGGGTGTCTGCTCACAGAGCATTATACATTCGATATTCAAAAACCCTCCTTACATATACATCACTTGCTAATTTCGTCAGTGTGGGCACATTTCAGCGACTGATAATAGGACATTGTTATTTAAAGGACAAATAGCTCTGACCCATAAAGAGGAAGGAGCTCGTATTTTTTCCCTGCCAATTCCAGTATGCCTCTTAAAAATAAAAGTTGGAATGAAAGAGGAGGCGAAATGCTGGATTTCTGCTCTAAACGAAGGAGAAGACAAGGGAGACTAAAGAATGCAATTAAACCACGAAAGTAATGTACAGAATGTCAGGTTTTCTTTATGGTAAAGCATTGGTTTTCTCTATAGAGATAACTGGCTAATACTGTTGAGTTGCAATCCAGAAACCTTTTGGTTTTGCTGTTTGCTCGTTGTTTTTATTTTCTGAACACTCTGTAAGGTTACATCTTTGCTTTCTTCATGCGCACAAGCCATTTCATTATCAAGATAATGTTTCTTTCAAGTATTTCAGATTTTGCTTCTCCGTCTCGTAGGTTTGTGCGTAAGGTTTGTTGCTGTGACCCGCAGAAGCCCCAGCCCTTGATAAGGAGTCTATCCATGGAAAAGAAAGTCCCAGCTCATTTCTATAGGTTACCGAAGTGTATTTCATTCGGGTTGATTTTCTGCCTCTTTCCGTGCCTAAAATCCTTCTCAGAGATAAATCACTAGTCATTTCTTTCCTTCTTCTTTTTTCCCCTCAGCATGTAAATCCTTTTAAGACTGAGCTATTTTTAGTCTTTTTTTTTTTTCCGTAGGTGCCCACTTCTGGGGAGAGAACAGGATCAAATAAACATCGGCCGTAGGTACATTAACTCGAAGAGAAGCCCGGGAAAGGGGCGAGCTTTTAATAACCCTGAGACGAAGGTTTATCTCGTTAAAGGTACTTCTTCTCGCTGGTCCATGGAAACTGAGGTGGCTTTGCTCAGCACAGAGGGCGTGAAGGTGAGGAAGGAGTCAGTCCTGGTTGTGGCCGAACAGGTAAAGTCTGATCCGGAGGGTCTCTGCGCCAGCCCGTTGGACTGACCGCTGTGGCAAGCCAGGCAGGAGCAGGGGTTGCCCCCGGCGCTGCTGAGTCCATGAGTTGGGGCAGGGTAGAGAGAGGGATGCCTGAAGGCGCACAGCAGTTCTGGTCTCGGGTAGGGGTGGGAGAGGACCCTGAAGGTGTCCAGCGGCCTCAGGGGGGTACTGAAGGGGGTGGCGGCAGAGGCCGATGTGGCTCCGATGCCCATGTGGGAGTAGTAGGGCAGGGGCAGGTGGGACGGGAACGGGTAGGGCAAATTGCCGGTGGCCGCCGCGTGGCTCATCATGTAGGTATAAAACGCCGGGTCGGCCGGGTGAGGCCAGGTCATGGCCAGGCGCTGCCGCTTGTCCTTCATCCTGCGGTTCTGGAACCAAACCTGCGGGGAGAGGGGAGGCCAGAGCCGTCACGCGCCGCCGCCCCGCTCCGCCGGCCCCGGCCCCTGCCCCGGTCTGCCGACGAGGGGAGACCGGCGCCAGCTCTCGCTCCCAGAGGGAGTTGTCATCATGTACGGAGGGTTCAGCTAAGCTCCTATAAATCTACAGGGAGACCCGGAGGAGCAGCCTTTTTAGGGTGCTTGTTTTCCTTTATTCTGGCTAGGGCTTGTCCTGCTCACCCCCTCGGCCCTGGGCAAGCCCTGAAGTTCTGCCTCCTTGCTGCCGTTTTGCAGCCAGAACTACCTGGGATTAATGTTATCGGTTTTATTTTCACGTGCATATGTTTTTGAAAAGGCAAAGCGAAGCAAGATCGAAACAAGATCTGCTACTGGCTTCCTCTTCCCTCCCCCAAGACCTGAGCGAGGTTTGGACTGGACTGAAGGGAGGATTAAAAATAATCTGCTAGGGAGAGGTCGGATTAGCGGTGCTGGCTGGGATGACTCCGGGAGCCGTATCCCCTCTCCCGCATTGCTGCTTGCTGCAGGGTGCGAATAGGGCCAGGAAAGGGGCGGGGGGGGAGAGAAGAGGGAGGGTTGTGCTGGCGAAGTGCTTTCCCGAGTTTTGCAAGGAAGTTTGGCCATATAGATTTATATCATGCTAATTGGAAACATGCCCGAGCTGTGCGTACCTTGATGGTGGTTTCTGGCAGATTTAGAGCAGCCGCCAGTTCACATCTCCGGGGCCTGGACACGTAGTTCTCCCGGTAAAACTCCTTCTCCAGCCGGGCGATCTGCTCGCGGGTGAAGGCGGTGCGGTAGCGGCGCATCTGGTCGCTGGCGCTGCAGGCCAGCGAGCCCTGGGAGCCGCCGCTGCCTCCGCTGCCCTTGGGGTGATCCCCCCCGCCGCTGGGGCTGCCGGCCAGCGCCTCGGAGCACGGCCCTGCGTGGGGAGCCCAGAGCAGAGACACGCGCTCGGAGGCGGGCGGGCACGGAGGGATGCTCGCCGCCCGCCGCCCCAGCGAGCTCCCTTCTCCCCCATCCCTCGCCATCCGCCTTTTCTGTGCCTGCCCCGGTGTACTGAGGGTGCTGGGGACACATCCAAGAGGGACCGGGGGAGAGGGCAGGGAGAAGGGGACGCAGCACCGGTTAAGAGTTTGACGGGTGCCTATTCACTCTGGCTGGAAGGCTACCTGCCCCCCCCCCGCCCAACACACACAAACATACACACACCGCCCTGGGAGTGTCTGTTCGATGCCCCCCCGCTCGCTTCCCGCACTGTGAAGCCGGAGGCGGCCGTCGCAGCATCCCCCGACCCTGAGCGGCTCGGAAAGGCAGGTGTGCCCACCGCCCGAGCCGCACGGCTCCACGGCCCCTTCCTCTGGCCCAGCAAGGGCCCGGGAGCGGAGCAGCCGGCAGGCAGGGACCCTGCTCCTTCCAAGGGGGAGGTGAGGCCTCGGGGGCTCTCCGCTCAGCCTCCAAAGCCCAGGATGGGATATTTTCAACGAGCCTCTGAGGGCAGACAGCGCTCTCCGCGCTTCCCGGCTTCTTCTTGAAGTGATAGAGGAAGCGGGAGGGGGGAGAAGTGTGTTGTTGTCGTGGTAGGGGGGGGGGAGTCTGCCGGGCTGGGAAGGTGGGAATAAGGAGTGGGGGCAGGGGGAAAAGGGGCCTGGCCGCTGCGTTTGCTTTCAAATGCAACTCTCCCTCATTGTGCCCGAGACCAAAGGCWATTAATTCATTGGGACCATTTCCGAGCTGGCGCCACCGAGACATAGAAGTGACAAGGTAATTTGGACCTCTCCTCTTCCCCCCCCTTTTTTTTTTTAACCCAACGTGCAAACAAGGACATCGCTGCCGCACTTGGAGCAGGCAGGAGTCGGCGAGCGACTTTACGGTCTTTATGGGCGCTTCCGCACTGGCCCGGGCACATTTCACCCTGCAAAACCACAAACAGCTCTCGGCCAGAAAACCCGTTTGATCTTGCTCCCCCCCCAACACATACAAAAAAAACCCGCCGGTGGGGAGGGTCGGAAGGGATTTCCTAGAGCATGCACTGTCCAGGTGATGGGGAAGAATAAAAAAACAAAAAAGATGGAGGGGAGAATGTGGGTGGTGGTCTTGGCCAAGGGGGTCCTACGGCACAAGCTGCAGACCTGATGCATCCACGGCGGGAAGCCTGGCTCCCCTCCAGGGACGCGGGGGCTGGCCGGTGTCGTGTCCTCTGACTCCCAAACAAGCCTCCCGGTGGCAGGGAGCTGAGGAATCAGCCAGTAAAGGAGATCCCCCCACACGCACCCCGACTTCGCTGCCCCTCGCTCAACTGGCGAGGGGAAGACCCCCTCTGGCAGCCCCCCGCCCCCCCGGTGCTGCCCCCCAGCCCCGGAGCGGGTGGGGAGCTGGAGGCATGGGAAGGAGTTGGGTACCTTTGCTGTGCTGGTACTCGGCGCTCCCCGTGGCGCAGTCCGGGGTGCAGCTCACCTCGATTTCCTCATAGAAATCCGACTCGGTGTCCGAGCTGCTCAGCTGCCCTTTGCTGGAGGGGGGCTCCGGGGCGGGGGGCTGCTGTCCGGCCGAAAGCAGTGCTGCCGCCGACGAGCGGCTCTCCGGCACCGTCCCTGTCCCTGGCAGCACCTCCACCTCCTCTTCGTCTTCTCCTCCGCCACCTCCTCCTCCTCCTCCTCCTCTCTCCCGGGACGACAAGGGGCCAGGTCTGGGGCTGAGGCAGTTCCGATGGATCATCTTCTCCTGCGGCTCCGGAGCGGGGCTCCCCACTGCTTCGGACAAATTAGGCACCCTCTTGCCAACTAGAGCGCCAAGTTGTGTCCCTTCCAGAAACATCACCATCTCCTTCCTGGTTTCCATTGTGGCTTTGCTCAAGGGAGGGGGGAAAAAAAATCCAGATCTCTTCCCCCCCTCCCTCCTGCCCCAGCCTTGTGCAAACCCAGCAACCCTCTCCTGCCAATGCAGAGGAGCAAGCGGTGAGATAGGGTGACCTTGTGATGCGAGCGCTACACTCTGCTGTGCTGCTCTGGGAGGGATCACCATTGCCCTCTTCTTTCTAAGCTGTCATCCTCAATGGTGCAGTCGTCATTACAGTACCACCGGTGACGCCACACATTGATTGCCAGTGGATAAATAGAAACGTCTGCCATGGGGAAGATGAAAGGAAGAGCCGGAGTTAATGGGCTAAATGCGTGATGCACCAGGTGTAGGAGCCCGAGATGGAGAGCGAAGTGTGAAAAAGAGATGCATATGGAGCTGAGCTGCAAAGAGGTTGTAACATGCGGAGAGAGTTCCGCAGGGGGAAGCCTTGCCTGACAATTAAATAGCCTTTTGACTGCTTTAAGCCACAACCTTGATGTAGAATTGAGGCGAAGATCCCTAGCCGCATCCTGGAAGTGAGAAGATACGTACTCAAGCCTCTTCCTTGGATGCATTATTTATTGCTGGCAATCAGCTTCCGCATAACTGCATATATAAGGCTTTAAGAATCCTTTGCAAACTTGAGGATAAGGAAATGCGCTGCTGACATCTGAATGCAGAAATAGTCTTGACTTCTTGTTCTGGTTCAATATCGGTTCCTATTCGTATAACTTATTGCTTTCTGTTGACTGAGATTAAAACGTTAGTTTAAAATTTGGAAATGCAGTTACATATTTATTGCGTTTTACAGCTAAAAAGATACAACTACATCACTTTTCGTAGCTGTAGTTATTCTGGCTATCTGCTGTTTATGGTTTACTCTTATTTCTTCCTTCGCAGTTTCCATTTGTTCCACGATTCTTGCGCTTTTAAGAGGGTTTTACGTCTCCTCCCCTTTCTTCTTTTCAATTAATTGTTTTGCATAAATTATCTGCTTTCAGAAGGAAAAAAATGCAAGAAGGTGATCTGCCAAGAATCATTCAGGCTCAGAGAAAGGCAAATTATCAAGGCCAGAGCTTATGCTAGCTAGCAGATATTGTTAAAACAGAAATGACAAGGGCAACCATTTGGACAGCACTTGTCTGAAAATAAGGGACCTTGTACCGTAAATATAGCGGCACACGTAGTCTCTTTGGCTTATTGTGATATTTTTAATGAGTGCGGCAAGTATCTCATCTCTAGTTAATATTGACTCACACGTGTAGTGTCAAGTCATTTTCACCATCTGTCGTAACTAGGTTGTTCTAAATTTTTTCTCGGAGTGTTATTGGCTAGTCGGGTTACAGAAAACATTCAACCAATTACGTTCCCAACCCGGTAAGGAATTTACTGGCATATTTGAGGTGACGTTGCTTCGGTGGGGAACAGGCAGCGCAATAGGGAACACGCTGGGATTTTCTGTCTAGCCCTGTGAGCAAGATGGGCACGATGCAGGGAGACAAACAAACAAACAAACAAGCAAATAGGATTCCCGGTCCGCTGGATGCACGGATTAGGATGTGCTCCCAGCAATAAGCATACTGATTTCAGGGGGATAAACCAGGAATTTTTACAGGGCTCTTGCCGCCAATCTCTCTTTCTCACGGTGTAGACACGCACGCACGTTTCCACGCACACACACATCATGCGCACACAACGCTCTGGACTGCGCTACTTTTCATCACACGTGTGATGCGTGCGCTGYTCCGAAGCTTGCCAATTTCTTGAAAACTCATTGCTAAACTCCCTTTCCCTTCTCTCTCTTGCCAGCCTCTAGACCGCTGTGTGCCCTTTCAGCTCCGGATGAGGACCCGCCGCCCACCCCTGCCGCAGCCAGGCTCTGCTCCTCGGGGTGTGCAAGCGAGGAGCCGGATCAGGTCCGGCTGCTGGAGGAGCAGGCGGTGGGTGGGTGGATGGATGGAAGAACAGAAGGATGGATGGATAGATGGATGGGGGGATGGATGGATAAGGCAGTCCGGCTCTGCCGCCTGCCCGGCGGCGGCGGCGCGCCTGCTCCCGCTGTGCGGAGGGCCAGCGCTGATCCCGCTGCGCGGAGCAGCGCGGAGCGGTGCGGAGCGGAGCTGTGCGGTGGGGCCAGGCAAGGCGAGGCGGGGGCGCTCGGGCAGCGCTATGGCCGTGCCGCGCTGGTGCCGCTTCCCACGGCTGGCGGCATCGTCGCCGCGCTTTGCCGGGGAGGGACTGATTTCCCTGGCACCTCAGGGTTGTGGGTGTGTGTGTGAAGGCTCGGCCTCCCCCGAGGCCCAGGACACCCCAGCCTCGCGGGGAAACTCACCTCCAGCCTCCTTCCTGGCTCGGCCAGGTAGCCGTGTCGGAGGAGGCTGGCTGTTGTCTGTGGCGGACGGAGAGGATTTCCCCATTACTACGAGTTTGGGGGCAGCAAGAAGAGGGGTCTTCATGTCTTTTCTAAATACAACAGTAACCGGGAGCTGAATTCAGAATACGAGGGAGCGCTCCCAGAGCGGGCGATGAAGACGACTGCGGGGAAGTTAATGGGAAATCCTGTCTCTCGCAGACTGGAGCCCTGGGGATGGTTCCCGTGGATTATGCTGGAAGATCCCCACAAATTTTGTCATTTTCGTTTACGAGCCGCTGCTGCCTCCTTCCTCATCCCATTCTTAATCCGTTCCCACCAGGATGCCACCCATCTTATACCTCGGGTGGGAGGTTTTGTTGAGCCCGAGATGATGGTCATTGCCACGGATGGTCTGTCTCAGTCCGCAGCAACACAGGCTGCAGTACACCCACGCACGGACAGACGCACATCCCCGGACACATACACACGCAGTTATTTGCCAAGGGTAAACACAGAGAGTTAAAGGCCCGAGTGGAGTCTAAGAAAAAAAAAAAAAAAAAAAAAGAAAGGCTCTGTTGAACTCGAAGTTTTGCGGTCCATTTAGACTGGATTAGTAAAGGCTTCTTAAAATGTCGATTTTTACATCCCCCAGGAAGAGTACCGCCGCGACAGCCCCTCGCACGTCGACAAGCCGGTGGCGCGGCGTGGCGGAGCGAGGAACCCCGTCCCGCTCCCGGCCGCGGCGGCGGAGCTTTGCCTCGCCGGGAATGCGGGGTCCAGCGCTCTGCCTTCTGTCTAGCGTTTCCCACAGATCTGTCAAGCCCGATTTGGAAGGAGACTCCCTCATTTGGGATTAATTTCCAGGCAGATTGAAAAGTGTATCTCTATGGGGTTTTATTTCTTTTTTTTTTTGTTCTTTTTTTTCCCCCTGCCTGTTCCAGACCGAGATTTAAAACCTATTAAGTCTCTCTCGCTCGCGTGGTCACAGCCAGGATGTCATAACTATCCTCAAAACTTTTCAAACTGATTTATTTCTCCGAGTTCACAGCTTTCCTTGCTGATATACGGCCGAGGCAAGACCAGGGCGACCGTGTTCAAAAGGGTAATATGCCGATTTCAGTGTTACCGCTGCCGAAAGGTGCCTCGTACACAAAAAGCAAACGAAATACCCTCCCTTCCCAAAACAAAGAAATAATAGGGGGACATTAAAGCATTGCTAGAGTGATATGCTCATAAATCAGGCATTTCCCTTGAAAGTGCTAAGCCTAGAGAAGGAAAGACACATCACACACTTCTTACCCGCGGGATATTTATTTTCCTTCGCAGGTCAACAGGGTGTCAATAACTTTTGACCGACACTGTCCAATTACCACTGTGAACCCACGGTGCGCCTTCAGTTTCTCTAAAAAAACAAGCCCTATCGTCTTTAAAAAAGGAAGAAAGTTTTGACATATCGCGGAACGATTTAGTGCCGCAAAAACTGATATGCAGTACAAACGGGTGACCAAACCAGAAAGCCTATTTTTAAATTTTTAATGGGTAGTGTTAACAATAATGGTGTAATTATCACTGTTTTATTAAGGCTATTTTTTACGACATGGTTAGAGGTGGAAGCTTTGGAGAGAAGAGAATAATAGGCGCATTATTCTGGGGTGTAAAGACAAGCTGGTACAATGACAGCAGGTAACACGTAAGTGGCGTTGAGGAGAGAGAGGACAGAGCCGTGAGTGGGATGTGCCTAGGAGAGCATGTAATGGTATTTAGAGGATCCGATCCAGGACACGTTTCTGCCTCTGTGTAGCTCTGAATGTCGGATCCCAGCATCTCTACGGAGGGTATCTGCCTGTTCTTGCTTTTTTTTTTTACCTGTTGGCTGCCGGAAGCAGCGCTTCCCTGCCACCGCAGGAGCCTCTCGAGATTGTTACCTTGTTAGATCAAAACCTAGGGGGGGGGAAAGGGCCCGATTCCCACTCCTAGGACATTCAGGACAAGTTTTCCCGTGGAAACTAGATCTGCTGCTTTACTGATTGCAGTGAGTAAATCGTGCAGGAATTTGGGCTTTCGATTTCAATTGCTATTGCTTCCACACTCGTCGAGAGCCATAAAACTGCGGCAATCTTTTAACGTTAGAAAGAGCTGTAGAAACACGATCTGCGTGGCAAACTCCCCGATTTGAAAGCAGAAGAGTGTTTATGGTGTGAATTTCATTCAGTGGAAGGCACAGGTAAATGAAAAGCGACAGTATTTCAGTGGCTCCCGTGACAAGGCTTTTTTTTTTCTCTCTTTTTAGATGTGATTTAACAAGAATTGAGTTCGCAGCCCTCCGCGCTGTGCATCTTCGCGAAACCCTTAGGCGTCGCCTAAGACCTGGTGCGCCTAAGCATCTATTACAGAAACACTGAGGGACTTCAGGGGGTCTTTAGGTGCCCGAAAGAAGAGCCTTGAGGGGGGGTGTAGCATCACCAAGAGAAAACCGCAGGAATGTCAGAGGCGAACATACAGCCTTTCACCGCATTTAGTATTTTGCTCCAGACGTGCAACGGCGTCTGATATTCCGCTTGTGTTTTCCTTCTGTACCCAAACCCGCCCCTTTTATTCCCATTGTATTCCTACCCCTCTCCCCCAGGAGTCTCACGACCTCGAACTAACCTAAAGGGGGGAAACCCCACCCTTCCGAACTCGTGTTAGGGCTTGGTTTGCTGAAAATCGGTGTCCTGCTTTATTAAAACAAACCGGCGGCCCAGGAGGGGCCGAGAGGAGCGGTGCTGCCGGCCTGGGCGCGGACCCCGCCGGGCGCCCGCCCTCCTCGCCGGGGCGCCGGCACCCGCCCCGCCCCCCCGCCGCCGGCCGCCCGCGGGGGCACCCCGCGATGCCCCCCGCCGTCGCCCCCGGACAGGCGGCAGAGCCCCGGGAGAGACCGTCTCCCGGCCCTTCCCGGAAGGAAATGGCTGAAACGAGGGGCGTTTGCAATGCACGGTGTCATCCGTGCCTGCTGTAAACAAGCGGCGAATGGTCAGAGCCAGCGGCTGTCTGCGCCCTCTTGCAGCCCTTCGCTTTCCAGCCGTGCTGGCAGCTTTAGGCCTGCTTCTGCTCCAGATAGGCCAAACTCCGGTATTTTCACCGGTCTGAAGATTTTTTTACACGGAGCCTTATCAGTAAGTGTGGAGAGGGGTGTAGCTGTGCTTCAGAGCATTGGAGGCTGACCCTAAGAGGTGGAAATTGAATCCCCATCTACTCTGCCTAGAGAAAATGGATGCAAAAGTCCCAGCTCATATACTGGATCCTGGGGACCCTTTCTATCCCTAGGGAGGGGGTGAGAAATCCCTACGGAAGGTTCATTTGGAGATACGGGTGTCCAAGGGGTACAGGATCTGCTGAGGGACCTCTCTCAATTAGGGAAATGCCAGAAGTGGGTATCTTACTCCAGAGACCCAACTGTGCACCTCTTGTAATGAAAGGGTGATTTCCTCTTTGATTTGAAAAGGACCAGATTTCACCCCATGGGAACAAGCTACAGACGTGTGCAAAGAGATTCCATTTAGGATGACAAGGAATGGAAAGTTATATATGAAACAAACAAATTAAAAGGAGGAAAAAAGAAAATAAAAAGGAAAACCCAGCCACCTAGGACAGGCGTCTCAATGGCAATTCCCTCACTCCTCACTGAGGCTGTGCCCTGAGAGAAGCAGTTGCACTGATGCAGAAGGCTGGTTCAGTTTTTGTCCATCTCTGCCTCACTCAAACTCTCACCCCCAAAAAAACACACATAAAACCTCAAATATGGACCCAGAGGGCATGCTGAAGGAAAATCTTACCTAGTTTTTACTATCAAGAGTCAAACGTTAACCTCTTAACATCCAGTCCCACCTTCAAGAAACTTCTACAGCTAGCCAAGCTGAGATGGCATCATCAGTTATCCTGGTGCATCCTAACAGCAGGTTTGGCTGCCTGGTTTATTTTTGGCTTGACACCTCTGTGCACGGCCCTCAGGGATGAGGATATGCATCCACAGGCTGGGTCTGTCCCACAAAAGCAAAATGTCCATCCTGACTCCCTAAGCAGTGGCCAAGTGCTTCAGCACTGCTGCCTGACTCAGAAATGCCCAGGTTTGCATCATGGGTGCTGGATCCCCAGTGCCTGACCACCACCTCTCTGTCCCCTGTTTGTGAAACCTGTGGYCCCCTGAATAAGGACAGAGATGACTGATAGCCAAGGTGAGCGTGGAGCAGCAGGGAATGTGCACTGAGCAAAGCCAGTGACCATCAGCTGGTGCTGATGGGGATCTTTCTCCCATGGCCCGTTCTTGCCCTCTGCACTCTCAGAGCTCAGCTCTGGGCACTCCATGCACGTCATGTCTCAGATGGCTGTTGGGCCTATGAGATCCTACTCAGGGCAAAAGCAGAGATGTAGGACACTTTCACAGCAAGTCATGGCTTCTGCCAGAGAGCACTGAGTTCAGCCTAGGACCAAGTAGGAAATTCTGAGAGTTTATCTAAAAAAACTTGTACTAGGGCAAATAAAATCTCTGGAAGCAGATTCATTGATGGTCCTCTTTTTTTTTTTTTCCCTCCTTGGTTGATGTATATTTACGAAGAACCCAGAGATTTTGCTGGAACTACTGACTGACGTTCGATCCTACCTACCGCTATGTAGTATCAATAATTTCTGATAAACACTGCAGCCAAGTTTTTCAGTCACTGAGGGCCAGACACAAGGAAAGGACAAAGTGAGCAAGGAGACAAACATGAGTTACCCACTGCTGCAACAGAACTGCATTAACCCCTTGAGGCTCATCTTTCATGCCTCTTGCTTCCCAGGCTGAGCTGAACAGAGAGAAATCCGCCTCCCCACAGATCCCGAGGTGGGCCTGACCTTGACCACGTTGCTCCCCGACTCGGAGAGAAAATTGCGGCCCACATGGGCAATCAGCAAGATGGAGTTTCTCCCCAGACCGTCAGACACCCAGGTGGTCCCGCAGCATGCCCGGGTTACAGGAGGAATGCCGGCCTGTGGGGAGAGCCCCTGCAGCTGCAGGGAGGCTGAGAGACAGATCATCACGTTTCTGCTGGAAATCGGGGGTGTATCAGCATTGTGTGGAGAGAAAAATCCGGACATGTTCATGCAATTGCCTGTTGTGTTGCCTGAGAATGGGCGTGGGAAAAGATAATGTTAGAAGCAAAGCCCAAGTGCCTGGGTATTCACTGTTTCCGAAAGAGGAAATGAGCATGTACTGGGAAACCCTGGCAGAGAAAGGCGAGGGCTTGTTTCTCAGGCAGGGAAGCACTGCGCAAGGCACGATTGATAACCTGAAGGCTGCAGCAGGTAGCCATGGCACAAAGACGGGGTCAGCTGCTTACTTCAGGGCTTCCCTGCACTGCGTGTCCCGTGCTGGACGGCTCTATTTCTCTCCCGGCTTGTTGCACACGCCTTCAGAGACTCATCTCCCAGGAGCTAATCCCGAAGTCCCCGGCAAGTCGCATCCACAAAGGAGACGAGGAAGGAACACGACCCACCCGCGGCCTTCCCTGCCTTCCCGGCCAACTCAGACCTGCGGACGGCCCCCCGCCCCCCCCTCCCCCAGCCGCATCTGTCCTCCTCGCAGCGCCAGTCACGGCATCCCCCCTCCCTCCCACCCCCCGGCCGGCGGTCCCTGACTATGATCACCGCAGCCCTACACTAACTGCTGTCTTCTTGCGCCCCCCACTGCTGATGGGCCGCAGAGATGAAAGGAGACAAGCCAGCCCGCTCGCCCTCGCGGATCCTTTTTTTTTTTCCTTTTATTTTTTTTTCTCTTTTTTTTTTTTTTTTCTTGCCAGGGAAGTGTGTGGGAGAGGGAGCAAGGCGGGCAGGCAGCACCTCCGTCGGCTCCCGCCCAGGGTGTCGGGGCACGGGGGGTTCCCCCGCCTTCCTCTCCCGGGCAGGGAAGGAGCCACCGGGGCAGCGGCCTCCCGAGCGGCCGACTGGCACCAGCACCGCCCTGCGCCTTTCCTCCCGGGGGCACGGCTCCGCAGCCCGCGGCTCATTCGCTGGTTCATTCAGAGATGACATCGTCCTTCACCATCATCATCTCTCGAGGTCAAGAACATTTTGCCCAGTCCAACTGTTGGGAAACACCCCTAGGGAGAGAAATCGCTCTTTCAGGTAAAACTTGTAGGCGATGAACTCAAACGGGTCCTTCTGGGGCGGTACCCGGGGAAAGTTGCGGCACATGGCAGCAGCTTGGCCGGAGCAGTCTGGTTCTCCCTGCTGCACTCCCCTCTGTCGCTCTCGGAGGGTCTTCGAAAAATCAACGTTTCCCACGGGCGGCCAAGGGTTTAGATGCGCGGGACCTGAATACRTCGAAATAAATATGCCTCTCTGCTTTGATCGCCTTCGTCGACTTCTTCTAAGACATAATATGCGCTCCCCGTTTAGATCCGTGGTGTGTGCCATACACCACATCTTATCCCATATGTGTGTATATATATATATACACGAACACGCACATATTTATGGCATGTCTGCGTATAGACACGTTCTTCCCGCCCTTGCTCTCCCATTAAAATCCAGTTTCGAAAAATCTGCTCAAATCCGGAAAGACTACATCGATGCGCCAGTACATGTCTCCTACTATGGGTACATGGCAACCTGTAGGAGTTTTTCATTTCCAGTTCACAAAACTCGTTTTGAATGCTTTTAGTCTTGCTGCCAACCAGAAGTAAAAAAAAGCAATAATAATCAAAGTATGTGGAACACATCCCATGGGCTGCTCCTTTCTCGTTTGGTGCGTGGATATGCCTTTCTTACCATTTTTCTAGCTAGCCCCGTAGGAAACACGAATGACTTTACCGGATTAGCTTCCTTCCTGCACATCACTCTGGCAGTCATGGTTCCATAGGGAAAACTTTGAAACACCTTTATATTTGAGGGTTTCGTCCCCTATAGCTCTTCCCCCTAGAAGAGGACCACGGGATTCAATCCCCACCAATGTTTTGGGAAGAACGGACGCCAAGCCCGGAGCCCTAAGGAAGCGGGGCGCTCCCCCGGGCGCTGGGGGCGATCCGAGGCCGGGAGGGCGATGGGACCCGCGGTCGCACACGCCCACCCCCCAGGTGGGAGTCGCAGGTCGGTCCCCTGGGTAGAGCCGGGCTCCAGCCAACGCGAGCAGAGGCACTCACGCTTTCAACACGTTTTCACTTTCTTTTGCATGGCAGCAGGTTGATGGGCCCTTGAGACGCATGAAGTCCGCCCCGCCTGCGCCGATTTACGGGTAGCCACGCTTCGCTGAGGCATCTCGTATCCTCTCTCTGCTCCCATCGCCCCCATCGCAAATAAGCACTCTGTGAGGAAAGGGAAAAAAAAAAAAGAAAAACAAAACTAAAACTAAAACTAAAACTAAACTAAACTAAACAAGGAAAAAAAAAAAAAGGCAAAAAAAAAAAAAGAAAAAAAAAAAAGAAAAAAAAAAAAAAGATCGGATTACTTCTGCTTCCCAAATATGTTTCATTTCAGGCACTGAAGTTTTTCAGCAAAAGCCCAACCTGTTCTTCGGAATCGGCATGTTTCTTGCAAAAAAGAAAAAGAAAAGAAAAAAAAAAAAGCCCTCACAACTCGGAGGCAAGCAGCAGAATAAAACGTTGAGAAGAGGGAAACGTTTCCTGGCATCCAGGGTGGGTGCAGGAGAGGCACTAGAAATGGGATAAAGCCGAGAGCGTGTGCTCCCAAACACCCCCCCAGTGCGGGGAAGGAGCACGCCTGGGGGCTGCAGAAGGGAGAGCCTGCGGGGTAGAGGCTCGCTGTTTGCCCCCCTCACGGGCGGCTGAACACTCGTGGGTTTTGCACTGGGGAGAGCAAACCGCAAACCTACACTGACCGAGCAGGCACGGGCTCCAGGCAGAGTGGGCTGAGCTCACTGCCCGCCGTGCCCCGCAGGGCACCCTCTCCCGGGGCAGTGGGAGGGAAGCCGCCCGGCTTTGCGGGAGACGGGGTATTTTTAATTGCGTGGAGGTGATTATTTCACACATTCCCCCAGCAGAGACAGCGAGACGGTTCGGATCCTGCCCCCGCCCCCGAAACTGGCGGGGCTGTAGGCAAGAGGGTGCAATTAAGCCCCTGCCGCGTTTTTTTCCCACCGGGTGCTGGCACGGAGTGCCCTGGGAAAGCGGCTCCGGCGGGCGCGGTGGGGCTGAAGGCAGCACCTCCGGCCCCGCAGCTCCGCTGGCCCCGGCCGGGAGAGAACGGGTGAGCCCCGGAGCCCGCAGCAGTTCCCGACCCCTGCCTCCCCCGGTCCCGGGCACAGCGCTGCGGGGCGAGCAGCACCCTTTCAAATCTGGGCGTTATCCTCTGTAAGGGGCCCTCTTGCAAGAGGGGGGAGTGGACCAGCTCCGAGGTGGCCTTGGGATGGAGAAGGATAGGGAGAAATGTCTCTCCTCAACCTTTGTGCCCCTCCCACCGGGCTGCTGGTGGAGCTCTTCCCTGCACCAGTCCCCCACCCTGGCAGCCAGGGGAGGATGTGGCTGGCTGCCCAGGGCTGTATTTTCCCTGTCGGGACCCCACGCACTCTCAGTGTGGAAAAGATAATCACTGATGCTGTTAATATAAAGAATCCTATGAAGATCCCATTCCCCCAAAGCTATGGGAGTACCCCTGGGCAGGCAGCCAGGGTTCAATGCCCTCCATCTCCCTTTAATGGCCACACAACCCGCTTGGCTGGATGGTAGCATCGCATCCTCTTGATCCAGGAGCACTGAGGGCGACAGGCCAGGAGTCAGGCCGTGCAGTTCACCCCAGTGCCAGTCTGCCCAGAGCCTGGCCTCCATGATCCTCCAGCTTTGGGTTTAGCAGCACGAATGACCTCCTTCCCCCACAACCCCTTCCCCAAATGCCAAAGATGCCAAAACAGAACTGGTTTGCTTTATACTGCCCAAGAAAAGGCTGATCTCCAAACCGCTGGTGGGGCTGGAAAACTTCCTGCCCTTGGGTTGGCCTCCCCCATCAGAGCACGGAGGGGAGGTACCAAAACCATGTGTCCGAGGTGGCTGCCACACGCAGCACAGAGCAAAACAACCATCCTCCCATTTAATTTTTTTTTTCTTTTTAATGACAACATCACCGTGTGTGCTTGTATAAATCCTCGGTGATTTCACAGCTCCCCGCGGTAATATCACCAGGCTGACTCTTATGATTTCCTCCACGCCTGCACAGTTTTAGATTTATAGGTCTCTTACATACTC
Organism: Oceanodroma leucorhoa; assembly: GCA_030449065.1. Lineage (NCBI taxonomy): Eukaryota > Metazoa > Chordata > Aves > Procellariiformes > Oceanodroma > Oceanodroma leucorhoa. The sequence continues at coordinate 5,614,463 of JASVER010000033.1, read as the reverse complement.
ATTCACAGAAATAAAAAGGGCGGGAGTGGAGAGGACTTGATTTCTGGCTGCTCTCTGAGGTTTCCATGCCAGATCCGTGCAAGATYGAGGGCTTTGGAAATGTGGGTTTGTAAACCAGCCCCTTAACCGATTGCACCCATGTTAGGGGGTTAGGCACACACACACTCACACACACGTGCACACAAAAAGTCACACCTAAAGAAGGGTTAAAATTTGTTAAAGTACATGCTGTAAAAGGGAAAAGGAAAAAAGAAAAAGACCCCCAAACCCAAAAAAACCCGAATAGTCTTGAAAGAATCTTTGCATGGCAGATACACTAATCCCATATAATAACCACTCTGGTGCCTGCTAGGTCAAAACTCTCACAGTGCTAAGAAATACGAACTTTGCGTGGATTAGAATGAAATCAAATGGGTATATCAGCATGAAAATCGGACAGTGGAAGAGCAGCTGCTGGGAGGGCCAAAGGGTCTGAGTTATCCAAAGGCTGGGGCCCAATCCAGCCATCACGAGCTGAAGGGAAACATGCAAATGGTGATGATGACAGGGAATCGGGAAAGAAGTGTCCTAAACCTGATAGCTCTTTGAGTAGGGGGGAATTCTCAGCTCATCCCTCTCTACAGGGATGTTACTCCACTCTCTTTACTCCTCCTTAGCTATGCGTTTGCCAAGTATTTTCCTGCTGATAGCACAACACTTAGAGAGAGCCTGTCTCTACCTCCCCAACAAGAAATGGCTCTGCAACAGAGCTCCATAGGGTAAATGCCCAAAAAGGCAGCAAGTGGGGCTTCCTCAGACCTCTGGCAGACAAAAGGAGATCTGCATGTGTCCCAGTGAAAGAGGTCTGGAACAGAAGCCAGTTCCTCATTTCTGAGACAGGACTACGTGTATGAGTTGAGGATGTTCCAAATGAGAATATGGTGTCTTCCAAGCCCTGCAGGAAGGTGAAAGGCACCAGCACTACCTGAATGGCAGATGCGCTGCCCACAGACTCTATTCTCCATGGCATCAAGCCTTCATACTGTAAGAGATCCCTCCTAAAGAGCAGTAATCTCCTATCAAAACTGAAGAACTGGAGTTTCCAATGTGCGAGTACTTGCCTTTAGATGCACTTTGGGTGCACTAATTAAAGGATTAGGCCTTCCTTCTCTCTCTGCCCCCTGTCTGGAAGGCTTTGCACACCCTTTGTACAGTACAAGTTAATCAAAGCAATTCTATGGTTATTATACCTCACAGTCAACATAGTGGTGGGCATTTGTATTGGGCTAACCAACACCTTTCAGAGGGTTTGCATATAAAATGACACCAGAGCACTGACTTCCAGGTGCCTACCTACGACACAACAGAGAAGAAGGATCTGACCTATGAACTAGGCAAGTTTACAGAGTAATTTGTACTTTGTAATGTGTATAACTTGGATGATACAACTCAACATACAGAGCTATTCTTGATGAAGTCTGTGACTGGAGGGTAAAGGCTTGTTCACACATGGAAATGCTTGCTTAAGAAAGTCCACACAGGACTTGCTGTTCCACCTCAGATCCACACCCCATCTCAGCCCAGGTGAATTTCCTGGTTAGACAAACCCGAGTTCCCAATGGAGATAAGGAAGAACACAGGAACTTGTTCAGAACAAGAATGTTCACGTTTGGAGGTACTCAGGGAGCGCCATTGTACTTTAAACTCAGATCCTATCTTAATTTTCATGGAGCTTTTAAGAGTAGATGCTCATCAGCACGGTGTGATCCTTTCAATAACTTCCTAGTTCGCCGTGAGTGTCTTCTGTTGGTTTGCACTAAGTTCATCTAATCTAAATGTAATTAAATGAAACTCAGCTGAGATAAAGGGCTCCTGTAAGTCTCCATGTAGATTTCCAGCTCAAACCACAACCCAGACCACTTCTGCATGAGGTTAGATATAAAATGTTGAAACTAATTTCTTTTGAAATCAAGAAGGCCTCGCCTGAGCAGGGAAGACCCCCAGTGTGTCTGACAGTCAACTTAAGCAATGATGATGCGCTCAGCTGTATATTACCACCACACAGCTATGACAGCACAACTGATGGACACAGCACCTCTTAGTCCATTGCAATGAAATGGAAAATAGGTTTACAGAAACCGCTGCTGGAACACATTAATTAGTCTCTCTGATTCCTGAGCCCCGACAGCTTTGCTGACAAGGCAGAAGAGATCTCTACCTTCAGCTGCTTCATTCACAGCTACTGTTATTAATTAACCTAACATGATTTCAGTTTAAATTAACACACCAGACACCATGGCTGAGGAACAGGCACCCTCCTTTTTTACAGCTGGAGTGAAAACAGCAGTAACCTCTTCATCTACATCAGCTAAATCCAAGATGAATCATCAATCACATCCCTCAGTGAAATGCTGCGTTATGTGGATGCTCCTGCTTCTGTACTTGCTCCTACTTAAGTATCCCACTTCTGCATAAACAGGTTTTTAATCAGCTAGAGGGGAATCAATATGCTGGGTTTATAATGGCTCAGGAATGGGTATGTCACCTATCAAATAGTGTAATAACCATTACTTGTCTCTTAGCCTATGCAAATGGATGGGCAAAACCTTAGCTGAAGTGACAGGGGTTTTTTGCTATAGTCAATGCATGAATCCTCCACAGTAAATCTGCTCCCATGTTACACATTCCTTTGCAGCCTTGTTCTTCCACCATTTCTGACTCGCACTGTCTCACATTGCAGCTTTTCCATGTAGCCCGTTCTGGTTAGTTCAGAGAGCAGAGGCTGAAGCTGTATTTACAGGGCTTTCATACATTGTGTCCTGTTGTGCAAGGTATTGCAGAGCTGCTCCAAAACACGCTAAATCACATTCCAGCAGTGCCTGATTCCATGACACAGATTTTGGGCAGAACTTCATGACATATTTTAACTGTTTGGAGAAGGATATTTTTTATCTCAGAAAAAAACCCAGTGTTTAGACGTCACTGGAGTGTGGATGATGAATTTAGGAGGAGAGTGGGAGCCAGGAAATCTGGAGTTTTCTTCCTGTCTGACTGCTGGCTCTGTGGCCTTGGGCAAGGCCTAATCTTTCCGACTCCACTTCCCAGCCTGTAAAATAGGGGTAATATTAGTTACTTCATGGTGATGACTGCAGTAGTGATCAGTTAACAGTTTTTCTATGGTAAAAAACTCCTTTGAATATTATTGCCCGTAGTATTTTAAAGAGGAACAATGTCCTTGTTATTCATTTGACATCTGAGGGTAATAAGATAAGAACAACCCACCCCCCTTACCCTGTTCATCAGGATCACTTTACAGTACTCCTCCAAGAGTCTCTCTTTGGAAAAGGGACAAATCCAGTTTGTAATACAATTCATCTGCTTAGGGGCATCCCAGGCACTATACAGCTGCTGTGCAACATCTGAAGTGGAAACAACCCAGTTTTCATCAGAGAAGATTTTGACTGGAAGAAAAACTCTATTTTTTTAATGGCGAACTCCACATTTTTTTCTTGTGCTTCTCTTGTACCACTTTCTTTTTCCCCATTTTGATCATGAGGAAACTTCTCCTTTCTCCCGGTCAGGAAATCAAAATGAAACTCCCAAAACATTTCAGATTGAATGTCTTTTTTTAAGATTTTCTCATGAAAAAAAGGCTGTTTGCTGTCAGCTCTTTTCAAACTTCCTGGCTCCTGGCTCCTCCAGCAGATGCTCATCAGGTAAGCTCCTGATGTCTTGTGTTTTCCAGTTCTCTCCAGTGTTCAGCCACCATCTCTTTTCCTACATGTAGATGGAAAACTCTCCAGGGCAGGCGGCATCTCAGTGTTCTTTCCTTTCTCCACACTCCACAAATTGAGTCCTGCTTACAGTGCTAAGGAGTGATGGTAATAATAACAACAAAAAGATATGATTAGGGGATTGTTAGCCCTAATAGTTCCTTGCCACTGGAGCAGTGCCTGGAGGCCTCCTGCTATCAGCCTGTACAAAGCCAGTCTGGGTCTGCCTGACCCACGTGGAGCATCAGGCCCATTCCGGAGCAGGGGCAGGGGCAGTGCAGGCATTCCTGGCCACCCTTGCTCCGGTATTTTGTATGGCGGGGTGGGAGTGAATCAAAGGACCCAGCCTTTGATAGCTCCGGCTTTTTAGAGGTGGCAAATATTTTCTGTCTGCAACAGCACTGCTTGGCTCTGTAAGCACTAAGTAAATCTAAAATATAGCCCAAACCCTCTATAAAAGTAATGTAAACCTCCAAGATCTATAACCAATGCTTTGCACTCTCTTATGTTCTGTTGTAGGTTTTATTGCGAGGCTTCATAGAAAGCCATTTACCTACACCCACATCCTGGGTAGGCCAGTGTTGTCTGACAAGTGTCTGTCTGGAGGAAACCACAGCAAAGCCATCATAACCAACATTTTGTGGAAAACAGCCTTTCTTATTAATTCTGTAGTCGCTGGTTACTTCTATTCCCTTTCCCTGATTCCAGGCCTTCCCTGTCATTGCTCCTATGGTGCCCCTATGTACTGGCCGGGAGGCTGTAACAGAGCTTGCATCTCTCATGTAACACGGAACTGCATGACAAGGAATGATACAGCCAAAGTCTTTGTCTAGCTTTCCCACAGAAGTCCTGATGCTGCTTTCACCGTGCCATATGCGTGAACGGTCTGACACTACAATACCCAGCCAAAAAAACAGCACATTTCACACCAGTGGGTAAGCAGATCATTGCAGAAGGACTGGCTTGGAAGACACCAAATAGGTTGTTTGAAAAAGCATCGCAATGTTGGGATACAACCCCCTGATATGTCTCCACCAGCTGGGAAAAGGAACTCTTCCAGGGACATGAGGTAGGTGCAGAAAGGTGTTCAAGCCTTTGGATGTGACCCAGCTGGTGTTACAGGGCTCTGGACAAACGTGTGATTCATCATCTGTATGGTTGTAGCTGAACAGGGTTGCTGGGTTTGCATTTTTAACAAGACACACACATGAGTTGAATAAAAAATTGAGACAGGAGGAGGGAGAAGCAGCTGCTGGGGCCGATGGCTACTGATCCTTTCCATGTGAGGGGGTAACCTTTGGTAACCCTGCCCCATGTCATGTGACAGGGCCAGGAAATAAACCCTGGGCTCTTACCAGCACTCCTGTGTGTTACACCTTTATTGCAGTGATGACAGGTTGATGGCTACACTGAAAGGTTCTTTTCCTTCAGGGAGTCCTGTCCAATGTTCAGCTTTATCCGTCCATAAATGCTGTCTAAGTAGTGTAGGGTCGCTGGGAAAGGTTCCCGCTCCCCCTCCAACCCCCCCACATAAAGACTGTGGCTGGGAAAGGGGCCCCTCACCTGCCTGTCAAAAGCCACTAACTCACTGTCACCATGGCCAGCTTTCTCTTCCTTGGAAGTGGAGAGAACTTACCTCCATGGAAGCCTTTCACAAGGATCCTCCTTCCCTCTCTCCCTTTTCCATCCCACCCCAACTCATCCCAACCCAGTGTACTAATACTAAAATACTAGTCAATCCCTGTGTGCTTTTCTTGGATCTCAGGAGAGAATATGGCAAAGCTGCTATCATTTTAGATAACTCCTCTGGCAGACTAGAGAATACCGTAGCAGTTCCTCTCCTTAACAGTTTCACTTCTCTATTTTCCTTTCTGACAATGACATTATTAAGGGCTGTTAATATGCTGCAGGGTTACTATAAACACAGAGCTGCTGCAGGGATATTGGAAGAAAAGAAACCAGGAGTTAACTGAAGAAAGAAATTAACCAGGAAGGATGCTAGTCACAATTTGTGAGCTCACAATTTTTTGAATGCTATTATTCTTTCTTTTATTCCGCCCCTCACACCCCCTAGCTCTCTTTTAATTACCTCTCCTGGGAAAGGTAAGTTGACTGGTTTGATAATTCTCAGCACCACAAGTGGTAGGAACGAGTTTAAACTGGAGATTCTAAAAGCTTTCTCTTTGCATAAGACGAATTTATAGCTTGGAAACTAAATATTTGTTCAAAGAACTTTTGAAGGTGTTTGAGACACAGGAGAGATGAAATGGCAGATTAAATATTTCATTTACATGCGATATGCATGGCATTAAGTCCTATCTTAATTCTTCACCTGTTTTCTGAAATCCTTTGACAAACACAGGACATTTCACCTCGCCGTTGTTATTTTGAGTGGCTTTCAGGCTCATTTAATTATTTTGTGTTCCTGTGTGGAAGTATCCTGGGAGAGGAGCAGACTCCATGCCCTAAGGAGAGAGCTGCAGGCTGCAGGCGGGCTGATTCCTCCTTTAGTAGACATTTCCAACGCGCTGCTGCTGAATAAGGATGGGGCTTCGCCCAGGAAACCAGATCTGGCTCCAGTGGGCATGCAGATGCTCGGGGGATGAGCTCCACAGGAATGGCTATAAATAGAACAAACAAGCAAACAAACAAACAAGCAAATGGCGCTTCCCACCATAGGAACTCGGTCAAGTTTTTCTGGTGGGAACAGGGTCTAGTGATTTTGGGGCTTCTGGGTGTTCGGTGCAGGGTTTACTTCTGCACAGCAAGCCGTATGACACAGGCTTTATCAGAGCCATTTCCACGTCGCGGGGGTTTTTTCTTGTAACTCGCTGAGCTATCATGAAACCGTGATCTACAGCTTACTCAACCAAAGCTTTCCGTGCTATAATTCCTACAAACCGACCCGTCTCACTATGCATAAATCTGAAAGTCTGCACAACTGTGTGGCAGAGCTCCCTCCTGTACACACACTTGCACACGTGCACATACACACACACACACACGCACATTCTGCTCTTTCTACTCACTAGCAGAAATATAGAAGAGGAGAGAGCACTTCTGTGCTGCTGCTGATCTGATAATCTCCCAGAGTCTGCTTTTGAAAGACATACACGTATTTATCTATAGGTTCAGGGGACTATTCCAGGGTAGAAAGTACATGTAAACGTGCAAATTGGTACTCCATCCATAGTTTATTAGAACAAAAGGTATTCCTTCCTTGTACTTCTAATAGAGAAGATTAAAACAGTACCAAATGTGGGCATTAGTGACTTTGGAAAGGGGTTTTATTCTTTATGCCCTAAATGCCTAAACTTAATATTTTGAGGTGGCACACAAGCTGTGATCATAAAATGAGTTTTACTGGGAAGCCATGTTTATTTCTTGTTTATCAGACTTATTTTAATTCATTCTGGGTAGGTTCCAAGCGCTGTGTTAGAGATTAAAGGCAACTGTGCACCCCAATTAGCAGCCAGCCCTTTCTAAGTAAAAATATTTCTGAGGGGCGAGATGAAAGTGGAATAATTTCTGTTCATTAACAGCAGAGAGCTGGGGAGGGTTATTTTTCACTAAACGGCTATACCTTGATTTTGAGCCTCTCGAGATTTAAAATGAGTGACCACGTAAAAGTGAAACCCAGTGCAAAAATACCCCTCCAGGAATCGCTTTCGACAGAGCACACAAGCTCTGCAGTAAAAAGCATACTGATCAGTAAAACGTCGGGGCTGCGCAGGAGTCCAAGTTCTCCAGCAGAAAATCTAGCTCTGGGGCACTAATCTCTCCGTCTTTCATGCAAAACTGAAGCCGCGGTGGAGGCCATAAAAACTTTTGCTTCCCTTTAACCAAGGCAGTAGAAAATTCACGCTGTTCTAGAGGGACAGTCAGCTGCGGGGCTGAAAAGATCACGTTCAAAAGGACTTTGCCATCTCTTTCTGAATATGACTCCTCTGTGCGAGTGTAAATCCTGCCTTGTGCACACAATAAGCGAGAGAAGTTTTTCCCTTCGGAGTAGTATGGAGTTTATCAACTAAAAATTGAGCAAATCTCGAAACTTTATTTCGGGAGTGTATTTTATACCTGAAAGACTTGGTTTAATTTTCACGTTTTCACAGAGGCCTATAAATCTTACTTTGCACCCGCTTAACCTTCTGGGAGGAAAAAAAAAAAAAAGCAGCGTCGGCCACAGCAAAACAGCCGGGAGAACACAGCCCGCCCAGCCCCGACACGGCGGCGATGGGCCGGGCAGAGCCCCACGCTGCTGCCCGAGCTCCGAGCGGGCGGGCGCGGAGTGGGCGCTGCCGGGCGCGGCGCGGTGCCCACGGGCTTCCCCGCCACCCACAGTCTGGCTTGCCAGACGGCTGTTCGCAAAACTCTCCCCGGTGCCTCTGCCTTGGCAGTCCTGCCCCCCCTCCGCTACCCCGGGGTAAATCTCCGGCGCCTCCTGTTAACTTTCTAATGAGCAGAGAGCCGGGGAAGGCGAGTCACCCACCCGGGTTAAATCCCCCCCGGGATCCCGACGGGGACCCCGATGACTGATTTATTTACCGTCATTGTTTTACTAGACAATGCTCGCTTCCCGAGAAACTTCGGGCGTCTCGGCTACATATTGTTTAGAAATATCTTTGAAAATACCCCATCTGCCCCTCGTTTCGGCCAATCGTAACACCTCTTTGATTTGAAGGAGAGAAAGCTTAGATCCTGCCTTTTATTGAAACCAGCGAAGGACCTTGGGAGGAGGGGGCGGGAGGGGAGGAGAAAAGGGGAGGGGGAGCAGGGCTGGGGGGAGCCGTCAGTCGGCATTAATCGTACATCCACTTTGTCAAGAGGAGACAGTGCAGCGCACATGTTTCGGCGGCCGCGGTCCCCGCTCCTGCGGAGCCGGGAGCCCGCCGGGGCCGCGCCGCCGTCCCCACATCACCTGCCGCCCGGCAGCCGGGCCTGCGCGGAGGGCCGCGGAGAGCGGGGCAGAGCAGC
>JASVER010000033.1:5574440-5605537 GCA_030449065.1 Oceanodroma leucorhoa | reverse complement strand
GGGCCGCGGAGAGCGGGGCAGAGCAGCCGGGCCTGCGCGGGGGGCCGCGGAGAGCGGGGCAGAGCAGCCGGGCCTGCGCAGCGGCGGAGCTGCCGGCACCTGCGCGGCCCCGCGTCCTGCCCGCAGCCGAGCAACACGCAGGATTACAGACTAGGATGAGCCTATAGATGCAGGTTTGTCTCCGGTTCGACGGGGCGATTCCTTGCTCTGACAGCCGAGGGAAAGGACAGGGATGCAGACTGATTTCTGGGCGGAAAGCCTTGCTTGTAGAGTTGAAACTGCAGCACTGCCCTGGAAACATTTCTTCATAAAACATCTTTTCAAACACGCACGCTCCCCGTCATCTACAAACCCAGCTGTGAGTGTACAGGCGTATTGGCTCGTACACGTGAGTCCGAGAATATGCATATCTCTCCCTCCTACAGATGACCCTTCCTGCTACTAGATTTCCCTTCTTCAATTTGCCTTTCTCCCTGATATGTCAGGCTCTGCCTTTAAATATCAGCTAGGAAAGAGTTTTTTGGGGCGATCTTTGCGGGAGATTAATTTATTTATCTGCAGTAGCCCCTGCCCTCTGCACTGAAAATAACATAATATAATAATTGCAGGACTGTGTCTTCAGCACAAATCCGAGCCCAGAGCGCAGCCCACATCCTGGTCCCTATGCCGGCTGCCCCGTGAATCGGGCGTTTGTATTAACCTGTGTGAGTGCTAGTTATTCCGGGCTGAACAAAAGTCTCCATCAGCTCCTGAAGGCGTGACACTAGTGGGAGCAGTGAAAACGGTTCCTTGTGGGCTCGCTGGCTACTCGCATGAAGGGCAAACTGTCTGCGGGAGCAAATCGCCTTGGCCGGGAAAGGGGCATTGCAGAGCGGCGGGGAGGATGGGCAAGGTACACGGGGAAGGAGGATCGCGCGTGGGACGCCACGGAGCAGAGATCCCGCTGCTCCTTGTGGGTGCACACTCACACACATAGACACACATGCAGATGCTCCGCGCTGCCGTGCCCGTGCCCAGGACCCACGCGAGTGTCATCCCTGTGATCGGCCGGTGGGACTGCTCATCGCCACGCCACGCCGGTGCTCAGCGGGATGGGTGCATCTCGCTGCCCACCCGGTTTCACCCTGCCCCGCTTCCCCAGCTCAAGGATGCAGCTGAAGGAGCTCCTTAGGTCGCCGTTATTGTTATTATTATTATTATTATTATTATTATTATTATTATTTATATATATATATATATTTTTTTTTTTTAGGGGAGGAGGGGAGCAAGAGGTCCTACTACCCGATCCAGTTACTGTAGAAACTAGCCGGTACACATACATACATTTCTCCTCGGGGTGTTGGGATGGGGAAGAAATGCTTGGCTCTGATATTTTCCGAGCTAGCTCCTTTTCCAATGCTCTGCCCGTGATGGTGTGATCCGTCTCACCCCGCTATAGAGAAAATAACACTAAATTGCTTCTCTTTTCATAGCTTTTCGAGTATCTCTCCTTCTTGCAGATTAAACGACGGGCTGCTGGGAAAAAAAAATAAATCACAAGACTGTGAAAGGAATAAAACTCTGAGTCCATAAAGATGAAATGTAACGAGTATGTTGAATACATAACGCTGCTATATAACAGTTTCAATTAGTTGAGTAAGTCCTCTGTAACGTCTTGTAAAGGTGTAAGGACACGTTTACAGTATAAGCAACATAATGTTCTCAACTGTACGAGTTAATTATTTCCAGATTTATTTTTTTTAGAAGTGAGTTTCACAAGTAAAGGCTCTGTCCGGGTATAAAACAACTGATGTATTTTTCCAACATTAAACAACTTGAGTTCATAATTAGAAGCGGAGGAGTGAGCGGACAGTTAAATAATTAGACTCGGGGATTTTAGAGGGATAAAAAAAAAAAGAACAGCCTTTTGTCTTTCGGGGAGCCGCGATTATGGCGACCGTGTCTCCTTCGCTCGGGTTTATCTCCACTCAACAGCAGCAGTACACAAGGCAGTAACGCCGCCTGGCACAGCCCAGACGCGGCTCTGTGTAACCAGCGGCCGGGAGGGAGCGGGGAGCAGAGATTTTCACTCCGACAATTCACGAAATCCCGAGAAATTTTTTGCGAGGATGCTTATTTCTCACTCAACGCCTCCAACCTTCTTGAAATGAGCGAAGTCTCAGGCGCGTGGCAAGGTCCGTGCACGACCCCAGCTCTCTGCCCGCGCAGCGGTACCCCTCTCCCCCCCCGGCGCCCCACACTCTGCCGTTCCTCCCACGGGGAGCCGTGGGGAGTGTGGCACCTTCCATCGTCGGTGGGGCTGGGGCAGAACCCAGGAGGAAGGTGTAGATACTCTTTTCGGTTCCCTCCTGCCGTGCCTCCAGGGCTGACTGTCCGTTCACTTTCTTGCTTTTCATGCTGTAAAGGTCGCGAGTACTTTGTTCTCGAGGAATTGAACTTGCCCCCACTCGCGAGTGGAGCCGAAATCTCACCCCTTCCCTCGTGAGACTGCGCTACCTACCTGGACCTGTCTATTTCTAACCGCCCCCCTCAAAACGAGCTGCCCGAGCCCGCCTCCCTCCTGCCAGTTTCCCTTAAAATTTATCTCACATTTAATCATATTTTAATTTTCTTCGGAGCGGGTGTAAAGTCTCCGTGGGTCAAAGCGGAGATGAAAAGGAATAAAAAAGAAGGATGGGATTTCCCATGCTTAGGCCTTTCCTATAACCGAGTCCAGGACCTAAAACTCCATGCAAAAGGCTTGGCTTTAGCTCCCTGCGCTCCACAGCTTCCAAGACAAGCACAAGCCGAGGCTGAGCAGGGATCCATTGGTAAAAATCAACGCAAAACTTAGTTGTCACTAATTTTGATTGGCAATAAAAAGGCCCACAAATCCCCCTCTCTTGTACATATTAACCCAAAGTTGTCTGATTTAAAACCAGGTGCTAGCAGTGGAGCAAATAAAGACTTCCAGATTTCTCTTAAACATACTTAACATTATTTGTTATTTTTTTTTGTTCGTGAGGAGCCAAGCTCACTCTGGGCTCGTAGGGGGTGCTCAAACCGCAGTGGGACCAGAGAGAAAGTCTGTAGAGGATTTTTTTTTTTTCCTTAAAGCAATCAATTACAGCATAACTTTTCGCAGGAAGGGAGTCCTCATGAGGAAACATTCAGACGTTCAGAATCGTTATGCGAGCTCGAAGGAAAACCTTGGAAATTTCAATTTTTAAAATTTTATGTGCACATATATATATATGTACACATACACATATATAAGAAAACTTGTCCAGATTCCTGTACACGCATATCCCAGGAGAGGCAGAGCGGTGCTTAACAGCGAGGAACGTTTTCCCAGTCCTGTGGGAAGTCTGTAGGTACCTGACGGAACTAGAATCCCGGGAGCCTTGATTTTTGGGTTTGGTTTTCTCTCTCTCTCTTTTTTTTTTTTTTTTTTTTTTTTAAATAAGGTAACAGGAGCGACGAGTTTCTAATCTCTGTAGGTAAAAGCATATTTGCGCTTCTAAGGGTGAGAATACTGGGAACGTCTCTCTGACCTGCGACTGGGATCATATATTGTTCTAAAGTAGAAATGTCAAAGTAAAGTCATTTACCACCTGGATGTCCTTGACTTGGGATGATTAAAGTTTAATCCGAGGTGTGTGCACAGTTTTACCGTGTTATTTAAACACATCAAAGGTCATAAAAGGATTCCAATAGCATGAGTCGTACACCAGAGAGCTTTCTCTGTGGAGAAATCCGTATTTTATTCTAGCCTAAGCTCCAGAACGCTCTTTAAAGAAAAAGGAAACAAAGGGAAAAAAAAACCAGGATGGAAGGGGGAAAGGGATTTAATTTCTAAAGGGGGTGGCAGACTTCAAAGAGGCTGGAGGGTCGGGGTCTCGGGGATACACCCGGGGAAGGACAGAGCCTTCGATTATCACTAGCTGTGCAGACATCTAGTGGGAAACCCTCGCAATTGCACCCCGACCTCCTCCGCCCCGCGGCAAGGCGCTTACCCCGGCTTCTCGTACGCACCGCTCCCCTCCTCTCCTCCGGCCGCCGCGGAGCGCCGCTGCCGCCGCCCCCGCCGCCCCGCCGAGCCGCCGCCGCGGACCGGGGAGCGGGGATGGCGGCGCCCCGCGGCGCGGCCCCCGCTCGCCTCCATTGGAGGCTCCCGGTGCCAGTCCGGCCCGGCCCGGCCCCGCCCGGGTCCTGCCCCGGCGGGACCGGCCCCCGGCCGGCTTCAGCCCCACTACGGCGATCCCGCAACCCGCCGTGCTGCTCCGCCCGGTGCCTCGTTCCGTTTGCCACGGGCGGTGCTCGAAACCCCGGCAAGGATATCCCCCCCCCTCTCCCCCCGCAGCCTCCGGGGCTCTGTTTACCCTTGCAAATACCTGATGGTTATCGCTAGCAGGGGACGGGAGCCTGCCCCGGCGCCCGGCGGAGCCTTCCGAGCAAGCCGGGACACGCGGGGCGCTGCGACCCGCCGCTCCCGGCGGGACGGCGGACATGCGAGCTTGTCCGAAACTCTTTCTGCTCCTTTCTGTGTTACAGATCTCGGCAGGGGTAGGCAGGAAAGTCGGGAGGGGGTCTGGCTCAAACCACACGGGAGAGCTCGGCTCCAGGCTTCCCCGATGCCATGGTAGAAATTCATGTTTTCATTTACCCCGCGGGTTTTGGGGAGAGGACCGAGTTTCCGGGGAAGGTGGGAGAGGGGAGGGGGAGGTGCTGACCTTGAGCTTTGAAACATGTATAGGCACCTGAGCGACCCTCTCTCCCGTGACGGGGAGTCTCAGGCTGTCCCCATCTAACAGGTGGCTTCTCCTTGGGCACGAAAGGCGTTTCCAGGCTGCAGTGGGACCTAGTGCCAGGATTGCTCCCATTTTGTGAGCAGCTGGGGGAGGTGGGTGGATATTTTCTAAATTGGGTGGTCTCCTCCCGTCCCGCCTTTCTTCTTTTTCCAAGGAGTTCAGATCACTTCCAGCTTCTTAGTTGGTACCTAATCATGTCGCAACTGAAATGTGGGAAGCCCCGTCACCTGCCCAAAAGATGAGTACACGGAGGGGGAGCCTCGGAGATCTCCTCCACCTTGTGAAGACTCAAACCACTGCTCTTCCAGCCCACACGTTTTTCTCTGGCTTTCTTTTTACCAGGCAGGGTTTTCCTTGTCGTTTTGTTCCCACAGTGATTTCTACAGAGGCCACATTTTGATTTCCACCCTAGGTACCAGAAATCTCTTCGGATCCTAAAGAGCCATCATCTTGTTTTCTTTCCTTTTCCTCTCCCTTTTCCCTCAAGTTGCCGGTCACCTGCCGTTCCTAAAGACTTCCCTGGCTTGTAGGGATGCTCCTCACCTCGGAAAGCAAAACCGTCCCTTTGGGTACCCAGAAATGGGAAAAGACATCTTGCTATGAGCACACAGGTTTGAATTATTAGGCTGTAAATTTCGTACCGTGATAAAAGCTTCAGCTGTGTTGTTCAATATTAAAGTTTTTGGCAAAAGCATCACTTGGATTTTTTACTTCCTCTAACCCCCGCCTCAGACCTACATTCCCCTCTCACAGATTTCTGAGAAAATCTTTCATGTTTTTTTTTAATATCGCATATATACGTTTCAGGTTTCTTAGCTGGTATACAAATAAGAATGGACATATGGCAGGAACATTTGATGTTTGCAAACGGGCAGAAGATACTTGCTAACCGATTTCCGCTGTGGAGTTATATGGGATTCTCTTTTTATATATAGGCAACTTTTATGTTAGCTGGGATATTCTTGCTCACAGTTTTTAAGGGTTCGATCCTGTGGTTATTGTTAAAAAAGTGGTGCAATCCATCACACACACAAACCCCTGATAAATGCAACTTAATCTTAATTCTCTGACTGGAGTAGTCGTATACATAATGCCATCTTCCCACCTAAAGTGGCTTTTTTTTTTTCTTTCGCCATGGTCTTGCCATCCAACTGAAGATGAGAACTTGATTGAACGCTCATTATCAAATGACGATTACTTGATTAGCTAGGTAGCGTCCAAACTTTCCAGGAACCTTAGCACAAACTTCTGACCTCTCTTTTAGTGACCCCCAGGGTAGTCACAAACCCTGAACCCCCCTCCCTCCAGTCTCCCGCTAAAATTAATAGGTCAGACAAGCTCCCTCTCCTTTATTTGCCAAACATTTACATCATCCAAAGTGGTGATGACGTGTCTGTTCGTGCCTTCATCACCTCACAGTGGAATTATTCCTTGTGGGTAAAACTTCCTGAAGGGTTATGGGAGCGGAAGCGGAGTGTTGCCCCAGCAGCAGGTGTGTCCCGGGCCGGGGCTGCGGGACGTGCCCCAGCTCCTCCGGGGGGTCTCCCCAGCCCCGCTGGGGCAGCCGCCTTGTCCCCTACACCTCTGGCCTGACCCGCTCAACCTGGCCAACTTCTCATGGCTGCGCACACAGGTTTCAGACCCAAACAGCGTGTGGACTTCTCCAGGTAGAGTCCCTGGGCTGATAATTTGTTGACCTGAGAACAGCGAGAACCGGCGTCCGGCGGATATGGGTACTTCTGCTGAGCAAAGGCACACCAGCCTTTACGTTTCCTTTGCAACACGACCTACGAGATGTAGCTTTATTTTACATCCAGTTGTTTTTTTTATTTTTTCTTCTTTTCTTTGTTTCTTTTCAGGGGGGCAGGGTGGTAGCGGGCTGCTCGGGGAGATGACAGATGATTTGACATAGTCCCCACACTCGGCAAGAGAAACTGCAAAGAAATATGGTCTTGTGAAAGTGGATGACAATTGGTAATTACTGGCAGGCAGCGAGTATCTTCCCCACAATGGGAAGGAAGCAGCTCCGAGCGAGGATACTCGCTCCCTGGCACCAGGGCAGCTACATCTGCAGGAAAGCGGCCTCGGGTTGCGTGCAAGGGGACGGGGGAATTTCTTCCTTTAGGTATCTGCGCTAGAAGACCAGGGGGCATGCTTGACTAGGGACTAACCCTTATTGTTTAGCCGCTCATTATATTGCATGTCAGAGAGGTTGCTATGAAACCACTCCCTTTTCTCTGTGCCATTATTGGACTAAATATACTTTGGCTCCTGGGACTTTGCGAATTGTCTTCGGAGCGTGGGAACCTTGGCGTGTGCCCTCAGCTCCGCTCCAGCCCCTTGGCACCAGCCTGGCTCCTTCTCCCCGGGTATCTCTCAGAAGGCTCCCAGCACTGCCACAGGACTGCTTTTGCTGGGCTGAAGCCGTCCCTGCTCGTCCCCTTCTCTCTGGTCCTGGAGACGATGGAAGAGTCTGTGCCCCCACATCCACTCCCGCGCGTGGGTGTGTGGGCACAGAGTGGCAATGTCAGGCGGTGCCTGTGGTCTGGGCGAGCGCCATCCTCAAGGACCCCAATCCGATGCGCTCAGGTAGATGAAGTCCGTACCCCAGATGAGAAGATCTAAGTCCGGGCATGGGCAGATGGGAACTGCTGGAGTGTGCTGCGTGCGGGTTAATTAGGGACGGACTCCGCTCCCGCCTTTCCTAACGAACCACGAGTTTCAAACGCAGCGCTTTAAGCTGATTCCAGAGTAAATAACATCTTGGAAGTACAGTCAGCTGTCGCGTATGTAAGAATGGGATTTAGCCTTCAACAGGGCCACATATGTAACTGCTTATCTAAAGAAGACATAAAATACAATATGCTTTGGAAAAATTCATGATTCAGCAAAAATAAAGGGAGTAATATACTTACCCAGAGATGCAAGTTATCAGCTAGTCTGCATTTGGCTGGTGTTATGTTTAAAGGAAAATACTGTATAATTCCTATTTAGAGAATGTGTTCACGGTATGGATAGAAAGACATTAGTTCCATCTAACATGAAGAGTAGCAAATGTCTCTTGTTATTAAAGACAGCACGTATTATATATACCTGAGAAATGTAGTCTAGGCGCTAGAAAGCATTTTCTAGACTCCGGCTTTACTGGGTTTTTTTTTACCAAATAAACTTTTAACAGAAATGCGTGTGCTTGGTGAAATGTAAAGCTAATTGGAGAACACGGGATCATATCACGGTATCGAGTAACTTTCTGCTGGGAGGTGGCTGGTACTGGGAGCACCCACGACATGGACGAAGGGCATTTAAGCAGTGCTGAGGACTCAGCCGAAGCCAGCTGGCTCTTTCTGCCCCGAAACTGATCACAGATCCGTGCAGATGGTGCGTTACTCCTCTTGAAGCATGTCCCCAGGGCTGTCCCTGCGGGGTCCCACCCACGCGAGAAGAAAGCTCTCGCCGAGCCAGGGGTGGGAAGCGCCGAGGGATGGGGGAGGACTGATGGGAACCCCATCCCGGGGCCAAGGGGCGCCCTACTCCTCTCTGCAGCATGACTCTCAGCGGAGGCATGAAGATAACGTGATGCAAGGCGAGAGGCACGTGTGTGGTCACACACACACCCAGCAGCCAGGGCGAGGGGATACAGGACTCGTTTCAGGTGTGTGCGCCTGCTGCCTGCGTGGGTGCGCGCTTCCCCACGGTGCCCGCAGCCACGCACCTCCCTTCTCACCCACTGCCGGCAAAAGCCCCTCTCCCTTGCCCGCGGAGCACAGAGCGCCAGAAAGGCAGACGAAAAGGGCCAAGGGGGGAAAAAAACCCAAACACTCAAAAGCGAGCCCCGTCCGTGTCCGGGGGCTGGAAGGAGCCGTGGGAAGGTCCCGAGGCGGGACCGCAGGATGGCCCGTGGGTAGCAGCCGGCAGCCCGGCCGGGTCGCCCGGCACAGGTGTGCCTCGGGGCGGCTGCCGAGCCGCGGCCCAGCGCCGGGCGGGTGTGGAAGGCTCAGCCTGGGCCCGCAGGCCGGCAACCCAGCGCCCTGCCAGCGGCGGCGGCGGCGGGCGGGCAGGGCGAGCCCCGCGGGCACCGCGCCGGGGGGGCGGGAGCGCCGCGCCAGCCCCGCAGCCGCCCAGCCGGCTGGAGGAGCCAGCGGGGCAGGGGATAGCACTCACGGGGCTCCTCCCGCGGCCACTCCTGCCCCCCCTCTCCACCACCTTTGGCAGAGTTGCAGGGGTTTGCCAGATGCAGCGCGTTTTGGTTTTGTTTTTTTGGGTTTTTTTTCCTCTCCGCGGGGAAGATCTCCACTCGTGGCTCAGGTGACTTCCAGCTAGAGTCACCTCCCCCTCCCGTCAGTGCGGTGAGTCCCCATATCTCTAAGATATTTCTTAAGACAGCCGCGATTAGAGCCCCTGGTATGTACAGTCTCATCTAAGCAAAGGGCTGGAAAAGTGAGGAAAAAGAGCTGTTAGACAGACCCAGACATTAGAGATAAACTGTCTCCATCAAGTCAATGTTTTAATCACTAAAACCACTTCTGAAAAGGGAACCAAAAAACCCTCTTGGAGAATGTACTCAAACAGCTGTCTTCCAGTAAAGGCAAACATGTCCAATGTTTCCTGTATGATTTTTTTTTTCTCTCCCCTTTCTTTCCCTAGATACTGCACACAGGCGTCTTTACCACTGAGAGCCCTATTGTTTCCCTAGGTGAAGATACGGCTTCGGAAAAAAAAAAATAAATAAAGTCCCTACAACTTCTTGCAGAGAGCAGCAACGTCTACTCCTGCCCTGAGCCCTCCTGGTCGGACGCTGTGTAAATGTCACGCTATTACAGGAAAGTTATGGTGAGAAGGGCTTTGTGGAAAGGCTTTCTCTCGCATTGTAAAGGAAAGAGCGACTTCGGCTTCTCTCCGACAGCTTTTCAAAGAGAAATAAAACAGCACAAAGTGGGCCTGAAGCTCAGGAAGAACTTTTTTTTTTTTCGTCCTCTAATGAAAAAGGTGGAGGGATAAGTTTAATTGTAATCAGGCTGCAACAATACACCATGTGATCATGTGGTAGCAATTATTACAAGCTCCCAGCAGAAATAGAGAGGATATGCCATTGCAGCTCACTGTACCCTGCCTTTCTTTCCTTCCCCCCCCCCCMAAAAAAATTGTGACCTACTGATAGATAAGGCGAGAAATTAACTTACCCTCAAAACGCTAAATCCTGAAAATCGGAGGATAAGCCCAACAAAATCAAGGAAGATTAACTTGAGTATCGTTTTGTTATCTGTTGCTACTACAYGTTCATACTAGAACATTTTTAGCTGGAAGATGTAACCGGCCTGATAAACTACTGCAGTGGACATCTGCACGGCCAGCCTGGCCTCCTCGCTTATCAGAATTTACTAAGAGTAAAATAAAAACGTTCTCGGCTCCCTTTGTGCGAGCGAGCAGAGCTGATTGCGAAGAAATCCGTCTCAGTTTGCATGGCAAAATTAATTGAAATTGTAGGGGGGATTTTATCACTGCGTTCAAGCAGCCTGCGGCTGACAGAGAGCCTGCAAGGGCTTCTCTTCATCGCTGCATTTACACGACAGTTTAATAAAATGTTTTCTGCTGACTACCAACACGTAACGCCAGACTTCTGTTGCTTTCAGTCGCCAAATATAAACAGAAAGCTATCGCACTTCCCTGGAAATATGTTTGTGAAAATATTTCAGAAAAAAAATGTAGACCAAAACAAAAATCAGAAAAGAGACCTTGTCCGTGAGACAGAAATCAGGATCATTCCCATTTTCACTTTAATCACATGAAATACCTCCAGCGCGTTTTCTAGAGCTGAAACCGGAAAAAAAATACAGAGTGAAGTAATCTTCTGAGACCTCACTCCATAAAGATTAGTCCGTGTCCCACACTTCGGGTGAAAGCAATTACATTATTTTCGAGCACACCTTATTTATAGGAGGTGGCAGTTTCAAAGTTGGGGTTGACTGAAATAGGTAGGTCTGTATCTAGTGTGCGCCTGATGATTTTTAGGACGCCTTCGCAAATCTCGGACTCTTCCCCTTCTGCATTTGCTTTTACAAATTCTTCTTATTTTGTAATTATCTCAGCCCCCCCCAGCACGCAGTGGGAGGGAGAGAGTTAAGATGTCCTGCGAACCCCGCTCGTAAAGCTGCTTACTTCCATTAGAAACACATGAATATCCTGAAATACAAAGTGTCTTTAAAACGGGCTCAGGAATGTTTATCTCAATCCTTGATGCTTTAGAAATTGTGGAAGAAAACAGCGGTGACAGTACTGCTCCAAATTAACCTTCTGGCAGGTAAATTTCATCTGCTCATGAAAATCAAATTCGATTAAGGCTCTTGCTCCTGATATCACTTTACTCCCGCGTCTTCCAAGACTCCTGGGCTCTGCAGGACGGAGATTATTATTAGTAACTAAGATCACCCGCTAGCCTCTCCATCATCAGCGAAGATCTTTTAGCGGGTTTAGAGGGATTTAACTCTGTGGCAAATATATTTTTTCAACAATCAGCCACGATTTTGTTTTTTTCTTCATGGTCACTAATTAGTTCTAAGCAGTGGATGGAAAAGTAAGAATGCATTTCCTCGGACGACAGTATTTCTTCCGTATTCGTACGATTGTGATGATCCTACAAGAAATCAGAGTTCCCCTTAGTCGGGCATTCCCGCGGCAGGCTCCGGAGGGTGCGTGTGTGTGTTATCACACAAAGACTGGCTTGGAAAAAAAAAAAGCCTTCTAGATACTCTGCCGACAAACTCCGTATTTGCAAAACCTGACATTCAGCTGAAAGGACTTCAGGGTTATCTAAGAAAAGCGAAATTTTAAGGCCTCTTTAAGAAAATGAGTGGTCATATTCCTATCAAATAGGACGATTTACAAATAATTTGTATTTTCTCGTTTAAGGCCAAAATCCTGCAGTCCTCACTGTGACAGGACTATCCTTGGTTTCATGGCGTCAGAAGCTCATAGTGACCTGGTTCAGAACACTCGTAAGGGCCAAATTCTGCCCTTGCTTACACCTGCGAAGTGGGTTAAATGCATCTGACCTCTCTCAGTGCAGCCAAAGGAAGAAAATGCCACTAAAGGACTTTGTAATACCTGAGATGGGCATGGCCGTGCACTGCGAGGGATGACTGCCACCGAATAGGAAAATCAGTTAGAAATTGCCTGGCTCTGAAAGGATTCAGCACCTTTTAAAATCCTCCTACTGATCATGGTTGTTCATCCTCTTGCTCCCTAAGGAATTAACACTCGTTTTAGAGGAAACGATTTAACAGATGTATTTATCTCCAAGATGTTTTACACGCCATATAAACGCAAAGCAGTTCGGAGGTTTATATCAAATCTCTTGGAAAATGCTGAGGCTCTACCATACGCTTGTATTTGCTGTATCCTAACTTTATTTTGCACGAAAAAGACAAAAAAACTTGGAAGAAGCTTCCACTAGTCTTTCGGTTGCATGCATGGAAGCATTCAATTATCAAGTTAATTTTCCAAAATGAAGCATTTGTAGAGCATGGCCAAATCAACCAGTGGCTTCAACTAACCCTTTCTTAGTTTTGTTTAATGTATCTAGCGTGTCCCAAGCCTTACGTTGCGAAAAATAAAAGCTCTTCCACAATTGGTAGGGAATGGTATATGTTCAAGGGCCGGGGGGGGGKGGTGGTTAGTAGTAGGCTCAGGCATATTTTTATCCCTGGTGTTCATTACAGGGTGCATGATTTTCGAAGAACATCTGTTCTGCTCGATGCCTTCAGCCCTCACGGTTCCTTTCTAATATTTAATGGCAGATACCCATTAAGGCAGGAAGGAATTATAGCTGGGGAATGAAAACTGGGTATCGGGGGGGGAGGAATCTAAGATAGTTGACGAGACTTTTCTCCTCTCTCGGTGTCAATAAGTTATTAAAAGTCACTCAAATTCGGAAAGCAAAACAAAGGCGTAAAGACCCGTGTCCGACAATAAGTATTTTTCTGGTACTGCATACGCACCCTGCAGATGCCATTTTGCCTATTTTGAGGAAACGGTCCCATTCCCCGACTCCCACCCACGTCATGGCAAACAGGAGAAGGGAACAGTTGTATCACTGCTCTTATCAGCAGTGAAAAGCATGGCCCTCTTCCCTAATGATTAAACAGAGCTCTAGAGCGAGAGAGATGCAGAGAAGGGAGAAAAGAGAGCTCTTTAATCTAATCTCCCTTCTCCCTTTCGCACACAGGGCTGGAACAGCCCCAAGTGGGTAAACAAAACAAAAAAACAACCACCAAAACTCAGCAGACCGGATGACCCCCCCTTTGCTTCCCCCCAACCCTCCACCACTTGTGCAGTTTGCACCGGGGCTGAAAGCTACGGTTTCACATGGCTTCTCCCTCCTCATGGAAAGGGGCTTGAAAAGTAGAGGCAGATAAGCGAGAAACGCTCCGCGGCTGAGGGAGAGGAGAGGAGTTTGGAGAGGGGGGCGGGCTGGGGAGGGGGAAGAGGCGAGCTGGGGAGATTAGTGTTCTCATGGCTACCCGCTTTTTAACAAATCAGACAGATCTTCGGGCTCTGAATGACAGTTCTCACATTGGCTAGACTGCAACTTTCAACTTGACCTTGGCCTCTAGCCGTGTCTAACCCGTATGTAAAACAGCGCTGCCCCATAGAGCTGCCTCCCTTCCCCCTTCTCCCCTCCACCCCCCGCCCCGCTGCAACTCGATTTTCAGAAGCAGCCTGGAGAAAACAGAGGGAAACAAACCGACCCAATTCATGCCAGTCAAGCGATGTTTGGCCGGGGGAATCCACAGGTTTCAAAACTGGAGCCTGAAAGAAAAGGAAAAATATGCGGCGAATAAATATTTGCTTTTGGCCATGAGGAAGAATGCGGAAAAGAGTATGCGAAGTCAAAATGGGAACTCTTTATTAGCTACAATGAAGGAAAAAAAAAACCGGCTAAAATGCTGCCAAATTAGCAGGGGAATGAGAGCGACTTCAGGTATCCCAACCCATCGCACGGAAAAAGCACCTTGAAAAAAAATCCATGGGCGCCAAAGGGCTATTTCTCATGGCTGGCAGCTCTGCGCTAGGCAAGGAAAAGCCTGCTCGGTAACAATGTACGTCCCGGGACTGCTCTGTGCTTGTAGCCATGCGGGCAAAACAATGCTACAACGTCAATGGGAAGCACAATAGGATAATAAATACGCCGAGCTGTCAGGCGCAAAACAAAGCAACATGCAACTGCAAAAAAAAAAAAAAAAAAAATTAGTTTTCAGGATGGGAGTATTTGGGGCTGTTTTGTCCACACGCGTGAGGGCTGAGAGCTGTTAACGATGAGATGAACGCTGCTTTAGGTCAAGTTTATTGATAGCTCAGTGATGGAGCGTTTTGAGTTCAAGGTTGTGCGCGAATAACTGAATGCCAGGGGAAAACGCATCCGCGCCGGTGGGAGGTGAGGGGAATATTAAAAATGGAAATTATTTCGCCGTACTAAAAATTCTAACATTTATCACAAAAAGGGAATGCAATTGGTTTTTTCGAGCTTTCACTTGCAGAGAGGTACGACCTTCAAAAAAAAAGATTTTTCAGCCAATAAACCATTTTTTCCCAGCACAAAAAACCACCGTGGGTCCGTGCGCACACTATGCAAGCCGACGTGATATTTTACAGCCAAAAAAGATTCAAGCCGAATTGTAGGCCCCGGGTTTTATTATTACAGCAACAAATAATACAGCGGAATCGCGATGGAGATCCAGTTAACCCTCCCGCTCCCCGAGCCCATTCTAAAAGATAATAATAAATAAAATCGGGATTTCCTGGTCTGTTTCTCCTATCTGACTTCTGAGGCTTTGTGGCGAGAGGAACGAGATGGGTCTTGGGCTTTCGACGGGCGGGAAGGAAGAAGGAAAGCACTCAGAAAGGGCGCCGGGAGGCTCCGCTTCGAGAACCTTATCTGGCCCGGCGTGCGGCCCGGGGAACGCTCCTCCRCCCGCAGTTTGCGGCGGGCTCTCCGCGCCACCCGGCCGGGGCCCCGCCAGCGCTCCCCGGGGGGAGGCGGCGGTTCAGACCGGGGGAGGAAGGGGGTCGAGGGGGTGCGGCTCATCTGCCCCGGAGATGAGGCGAGGCCTCCGGGGTTTCCGCGGCGCTCGGGGCGGGGAGGGCCCGAGGAAAGCGGCGCAGGGGAGAAATCAGGCGGGGTGCCGGGGGGAGCCCCGCACCTCGGGGAACGCGCCGCGGCAACAACGGGGCCAAAATGCTCACGCCTCGGTGGCGAGGGGAGGAAGGGCCGGAGGGAGGAAGGAGGGAGGAGGAGGGAGGGAGGGAGGGCGGACGGGCGGCCCCCCCGCCCCCCCCCGCGGCGCCCGCGCCCCGCGCGGCTGCGGCAGGACCGCGCCGTGCCCGCGCCCGTGCCCGCGCCCCCGGGCCGGGACCCGGCCCCGCGCGGTTATTGCATTATTTAATTATCTCCACTTTATTCCTTCAGATGTTTATCAGCTGCTTTGCATATCACGTGGGGGCGGGCGGCCCAATGAGGGCCGGCCTGGCGCGACACTGGCGCGTCAGCCTTGGTCAAGTCCCGGAGATTGAGTATCTCTTTTTTCAGTCTTTGGGGCTTTTAAAAAAGAGCCACTAGTCTCAATGCGGAGCGGGCTATGACAGCCTCCGTGCTCCTCCACCCCCGCTGGATCGAGCCCGTCATGTTCCTCTACGACAACAGCCTGGATGAGATCAATAAGAACATGGACGGGTTTCACGCCGGCAGCAACTTCGCGGCGGCGGCGGCGGCCAACCCCTGCCGCAACCTGATGGCTCACCCCGCGCCCCTGGCCGCTCCCAGCGCCGCCGCCTACACCTCCAGCGAGGCCCCCGCCGCCGGCATGGCCGAGCCCGCTGTCAAGCAGTGCAGCCCCTGCTCGGCCGCCGTGCAGAGCTCCTCCGGCGCCGCGCTGCCCTACGGCTACTTCGGCAGCGGCTACTACCCCTGCCGCATGACCCACCACAACGCCATCAAGTCCTGCGCCCAGCCCGCCTCCACCTTCGCCGACAAGTACATGGACACCTCGGTCTCCGGCGAGGAGTTCACGTCGCGGGCCAAGGAGTTCGCTTTCTACCAGGGCTACGCCGCCGGGCCCTACCAGCCGGTGCCCGGCTATCTGGATATGCCCGTGGTGCCCGCCATCGGCGGCCCCGGCGAGCCGCGCCACGACCCCCTGCTCCCCATGGACAGCTACCAGCCTTGGGCCATCACCAATGGGTGGAACGGGCAAGTGTACTGCCCCAAGGAGCAGAGCCAGCCGCCTCACCTCTGGAAATCCACCCTCCCGGGTAATACACCTGCATGGCTCCCCCTGCCCCCCTCCCTCCTCCTCCCCCGCTCGCCCCTCCCGAGTATCCCGCCGACAGGGCTCCGCGCTCACCCCCGGGCTGACCCTTCCCCTCCCCGCCCGCGCTCCCCGGCCCCATCTCGCCCCGGCCCGCACATGCCCCGGCGCCGCTGGAGCGGCACCGGTGCCGCCCCCTGCCCCCCGCCGGCGCACGGCGCATCCCGCCTCGCCCGCCCGGCCCCAGCACCGGGAGAGGAAACAGCTGAAAAGGGCCGCGGGACGGTCTGCGGTATTATTTTCCATAAACCCCGGAGTACGCAGCTGGGTAAATGGCTGCAGCCTCGCGCGATTCTTCCCAGAGTCCCTCTCCGGGCTCCGTGGGTTTGTTATTATTGTTTGTCTGTCTGACAGAAGCGAGCCTTTCCGTGCCTAAAAGCTGTCTGCGGCGGCCAGGAAAGAGGAATCCCAAATGCTGAGCCGGGCTCTAGTAGCTAAGCTGGAGCGGGGCAGGCGGAGGAGTGCGCTGTAACTCTAACTCCTCTATCACTTGAAGATGTCCTAAGCGGTTCGAGCGATTTTCTAACGCTTGCCTGCATGGTTTTTCTGTTCCAGACGTCGTTTCGCATCCCTCCGATGCGAACTCGTACAGACGTGGGAGAAAGAAACGAGTGCCTTACACAAAGGTCCAGTTAAAAGAACTCGAAAGGGAATATGCTACAAATAAATTCATAACCAAAGACAAACGGAGGAGGATATCGGCGACTACAAATCTGTCAGAGAGACAGGTCACAATCTGGTTCCAAAACAGAAGGGTCAAAGAGAAAAAAGTGATCAAYAAATTGAAGACTACCAGTTAATGGATTAAAAATGGAGAAGCAGCAACTCAAAAGTTTCAGAACTTTTTTTTCGTGTGCAGATTAAAATAATTATTAATAATAATTAAAAAGAGAAAAGACAATGAACCTCTTCTTTCAGAACAAGAGATCTGTATCTTTGGAATTATAGCTTGCTTTTTTTTTTTTTGTTTAATATTGCTGTAGCAAAATGGTTAAAACTGACAGTTCTCCTGAAATCCCAAGCAGCCAGCGAGTATCACTGACAGACTGTAAAGCCCACACGCCCAGCCCCGAGAGATACACTTTCAATTGAGACACACGATTTTCTGAGAAACTTGTAAGTGCTTCTACGACCTTGCTATCTGAGAAGACTCTTCGTGGCCACGATGCGAGCGCTGGTTAACGTGAGGAGGTCGATGTGGACACATAAGCTGGTTTTCTTCCATTGCAATCCAAACTGTATGTTGAATGACTGCTCAGGTAAACCATAGTGAAAAAAATGTACAATTACTGTATGTTTTTAAGCAATGCATTTAATGTCAAAAAGTAATAATAAACCTCGAAGGTACTGAATAAGGATTTCAGAGACATCAGTAATGAAGGAAGCTCTGTGGAGGATCTATCTTGATAGCAAATTTAAAACATCGCAAACTAGTGGGGATAGAAAGGAATATATTTGCTTGGAGATGTCTTTCGGTTGTTTTTTTTTTTTTTTCCAACAGATGATTTCTTGTCATCTGAACTGGTTTTTTTTGTTGTTGTTCATTTTTTCTTCTGCAGACCGTACAATAGATACTTTTTAAAGGACTCTGCCTATTTTAAACCTCAAATAATCTTCAAGAATTATTATTCTATGTCCCCGGAAATTTTTAAATATCTGACTCTGGGTGGATACAAAAACGTGAACATTGGCATTTCTTTACAGTAGGGAAAAAAAAAAAAACCTTCCTGGAAAAATAAATCCAAGAACTTTGAACTGAAATACATTTTTCCCCAGAAGTATTTTGATTTATATAATCTATATTTTGATCTATAAGTAATTAGTCGTTTCTCCTTGTTTATTGTCTGTTATGAGGCCGCAGTAGAACGTTTAGGGATTCTTTTTACAGCACCTTTTAATCCAATCAGTTATTTCAACCAGCACATTATTTTGTTTTTATTCACTATAAGAAGCTATCCTGTAAATAAAAAAAAAATTCAGCGCACTGTGAAAATGTACTTGTGCACCCTCATTTTTTTTTATATTCCTACTGAAAAATGAAAACCCAAGACGTGTAGATAGGTATAGTAGTATTAATACTGTTAATAAAATAGTCACTGTGATAAAACCTGAAAGAAATACTCTTTATTTTTCCATACCTACGTGCATTTCGTAAGAAAAATATAATGTATCTGTCTTATAAGTGTAATACTGTTGTCTTCCATTGTGTAGCTTATATATATATGGTGTTTTTTTTTCTGGACGGTGTTTATCTGGGGGCAGGCACGCCTGGTAACCGGCGTTCCTAAACTGTAAATGTTTCGGTAATGTTAAACAGCGKTTTTGCAGCGGGGCTGGGGGCCAGGGGGAGGAAGAGCAGGGGGATGCCAGTGCAGCGCTGCAGCCCTCGCCGGCAAATGGAGTCCGGCGGCCGGCCCCTGGGACGGGGGACGCTGCCCAGCCTGGCGATGCCTCGACGGGAAGGTGGGGGGCCTGCGTGGCGATGACAGGACGGGGAAGGCCTGAAACCTTGACCTTGAGGGGGAAAAAAGCCCATTTGTGACCTTGACTTTTGACAGCTCCCCGCGCCGGCGCCATCCGCGGGCCGACAGCGCCACCTCGTGGGCGCCGCCGCGCCGCGCCCGCACCTGGCCGCACCCGCGCACGCACCCGCGCAGCATCCTCCCCGCAGGGCAGCCGCGCACACGCGTAGGACCCGCGCCGCCACACGCGGGAACCGCCGCATATCCTTACACATATGTATATAATATGTCTGGACTTGCAAGGTAGAGCGCGCAGCAGGTTGTGCTCCGCTACTTCTCTAGAGGTGGCGGGAGACGGGCGAGGCTGGGCTGGAGGTGAAAATCGGTGTTCAGCCGGTGCCAGGCTGGGGGATGCCGGTGTCCGGCTGGCGGATGCCGGTGCGGTGCGAGGAGCCGCCGACCGGCCGGTGTTGTGAGTGGCGGGCGAGTTTGGTCGGGCACAAAAGAGAGGTTTGCTTTCGCCGCCTGTCTCCTGCGGTGGTCTGCAGCTCTAATTAGAGCTATTGGGGGACCTTTACGGTACATTTAGAGGGTATCATATACCGCGCTAGCTTTGCGCTTCTAGCCTTACATTTCTGAAATGCAAAAGGACCCACCTCTGCAGGGATCAGCGCAGACTGCTTTCCGACCCTCAGATCTGACTGTAACGCATCCGTGCAATAACTTACATGAGAAGTACCTGCAGGAGCGGGATCTGTTGTCCAGGAGGCTTTCGTCTCGGGGGCTCTGCGCTCCGTGCGGGATTTTAGCCTTCCCGCGGTGTGCGGGAGAGTTATCCGCCCACCGCTCGCAGCTTTCGAGGCTGCGGAGCACTGTGATTCCTCCGGCCGCGCATAACCCGCGGCGTCGGAGCGTGGGAATATCGGCCCCATCCCTTCGGAGGCCAGGCAAGGGACTTTCTGAGCGAGATTCCCCCCGTCCCGCTGCGAAAATAGCCAGGGAGAAGTACATAAGTGGCAGCCGGTTTCCAGGCCGTGCGGTCGGGCTGTCCTTTGAGGTGACAGCGTGTCCCTGTGAGGTGACGGGGAGCAGCCCCTATGGCAAGGACCCGGCATGCCCGCGGCCTGCGGCGCCGAGCGAGGGACCACGGGCAAAGACCCACGGGTGCAACAGCGCCCGAGGGGGCAATAACCCGTCCCCGGCGGGCAGGGCCTTGGGCTGCCTACGGGCGTGGGGAACCCGGTGGGACCCCCTCGCCGTTGGAGAGCCGGCAGACTCCACGACCCCCGCAGCGGCCCCGCGGCCTGGGATTTTCAGCGGAGCTGGAGCAGGCAGCAAACCCCCGCGCTGGGGCTGMCGGAGCCACGGGAAACCGCTACTCCTGGTTGCACCCTGCGCGGAGGTCGGGGACTGCGGACTGGCTACGGGGACTGGTCTCCCACCGGCCGTACCTGCCGTCCGCGGGCAAATACCCACCGGTGTGCCTCGGTTACAGGCACCGACCAGCCGCCTTTCCTCCATCTGATTGCAACGCTTTCTCCTGAAGGAGCTAAATGGCCTGGAGAAAGCCACTTGTGAATTACACTTGTTCTCGCTCCGAGTGAATAATTCTATTTATTCCGTTATATTTCGCAACCTGTATAATTATTGCATGAGACATACCGCAAATTACACGTATTGCAGGTCGGAGATGAGGGTGATAGGCAGGATTCGAGTCCTGTGTATCTTAGGCAGGATCTTCTATTTTCACACTGTGCCCCAGAGCGATATAATTCAGGGGCGCCTTGAAAGAAACCCACAACGAGAATATGGCCGACATTAATGAAATAACAGCTTTTTTTTTTTTTTTTGTTAAAGGTAGCTTTTAGTCGGAGCTAGGTTTTGAAGATTATGTTTTCACACTGAATTACCTACCGTTCCAAGCTGCTAAGCATTTCTAGACTGACCGTGGATTAGCGAATTTAAATTCCCACTGCTGTTCAAATAGCTCTGCCGCATATGTATCGTACAGGGTAAAAAGGGAAATGTTTGACTTGCGATCGCTGGCAGGAGTAAGTAACAATTTGGATAGGACCCCCCGCTACCATGTAAGTCAGCGTCGAAGCTCTCGCAGGCTTCAGCAGGAGGAGCAGGTCGTGTTTCCCGGCCCTGCAGCGGAGAGTCCCCGGCGGGGAAGCAGGATCAGGCCCGCGGCGGGCCGGCAGTGGAGCTCCCCCTCCCCACCGGAGTGTCCCCCCCGGACACCCAGGCGTGCGGCGGCCGCGCCGGCGGCTCCGCGCCCGGTCCCGCGGGGCGGCGACTCCTCTAGGACCCGCTGCCTTCTCCTCGGGCCCGGTTCGAGGCCCTGCTCGGGAAAAGTCCCCCGGGGGCGAGTGGCTTGGTCAGGTGAGTAAAGGCCGGAAGCTCCATGCCTCGCTCACCGGGGCACCCCTGAGGAGGGGGCTGCGGGGAGCGGCGGTGCCCGGCGGAGCCCTCCGCGCCGCGGCCGTGCCGTGATTTAGGGCACCGAGACGGGGGTGTCTGTGGTTTTCCGAGTCGCGAAAGATTCCCCGTCCGCGGGGCTTGCGTGCCCGCCCGCCCCCGCCTCGTCCTCCCGTGTCTCTGCCTACCCACGGCTGCACCCACGCAGCTCTCCGCGCCCCTCTCCCTCCGTCCCTCCGCCGGGTAGATGCGGCCTCGGAGCGTGCGGGAGAGCGGGTGTGTAGGTGTGTGTGTTCGTGTTATTTATTACCTTCATTTACCGTCCAAAAGCTGTTGGCACATACATTTTCAAGTACAAATTGCTGTTGTATTACATATTCCCCTCTCACCAATCTGCCGCCAGCGTCCTAAAATACATCCCAAGTAAATATATCACCAACGAAAATAATTAAGCAAAGTGGTACATTACTTCACGACGTCCGTCCCTGCATGAGGTTCGGAGAGAATCATTATTTATATTTCCCGCGTTACCGAGAATGTTTTAAAATGGTGGTGGGGAACTTGTGCATGGCTTGTTGTGCAGAGTTATATGTGCGAGGAGTTTTATTTGCAGATGTTAAAAAAAAAATGTGCCGGAAGAAGGATTTGAAAAGAAAACAAACACAAAATTACAAAAAAMCACCCACGTACATAAACGAAGTAGGGTCTCTATTTTCCCATCTCCCCTAGAAATCAAAATGTTAGGTATAACATTTTAGCGGATGTGCAGAGGGACGCAAGGGACAGAGGGAGCAAGTTATTGCTGTATATTTAGCGTATTTATTGAAGCGTTAATGTCAGAGCAATATTTCATTCCCAGTGTAAAACGCAAAACATAATTACAGACAAAAAAGATTAGTTCAGTTTCACTTCAAGGAATTCATGCGGGATTCGGCGACATATACTTTAATTCCCAGTGTCTGGATATGTTAGTTTATAATCACCTAGTTCTGGGCGTCCTTGATCCTTTAGATTTGCAGTTCCCATGGACAGAAAGTGGCCTTACGTCTTTGATGCGGATGGAAGGGTACAGCAAATGTTTTGTATTTTTTCCCACTAAAAGAATAATCCGGTATTTAATCTATCCCCGCCTCGAGCTCTTGGCAGTAGCAAAGGTGGTTTGCTATGGGAAATAAACCTTGACAGGAGCATATTTCCGAAAAAGAATGATAAGTAGAACTGCAAAGCTGTATCTTTTTCCGCCGCCTTTTGCTCAGAAAGACTCCCGCTTAAAAACGCTCACTGGCTGAGATCGCCTCTGAAGCAAACGCAAAAATTATGGTGCTCAATATCAAAATGCTCAGAAAATAAAATCGCCCTGTGCTTCCAGAGGAGCAACTTCATTCTGTATGCGCCTGAACGAACGGGTAAGCATCTCGGCCTTCAGCCTATAAATTAAAGTTATTTAAAAAAAAATGGCTATGGCTTAAATAAAACCCCATTCCTGGTGCATTTCAGCATTCTCCGTGGGCAGCGTTAGCAATAAAATCAAGACAGCGTTTAATGCAAAAAAAATATTGGCAGGCGCTAAAAGGCCGTTTGTTGCCATTCATAACTTTTAGATGCGTTTTAATGCACTTTAATGACGATTTGAAGAGATGGCCTTGCGCATTCTCGGCCGGTAAAAGAGTCCAAAAAGAAAAGGGGGGGGACCAGGGGGTGGTCTTTCCGCGTGGGCCGGCGGGGACGTGGGGTGGTGGGTGCCGGGCCGGGCCGATGAGCCCCAGCCGCGTCCGCAGGGGTCCGTCCGCGGGTGTTTTAACCACGCCGTGAGCCCTTCCCTGCCCCCCGGGCCCCCTCCCCCTTGAATGCAGTTGATTCATGAACTAGGGTACGAAATGCAAATGTTCATYAAGTCTTTCTCCCTCCCTCCTCCCTCCGGGTTCCCTCCCGCCCCCGCACCCCCCTCCAAATAAAAAAAAAAAAAAGCTTTTTTTTTTTCCTCCAGTGAATAGCTTCAACATGGCGTGCTGAAAGGCAGAAGCTTTGCCCGTTCCTAGATCTGAACTGTGATTAAACATCCCCAAAGAGAGCATCTCTCTTCCTCCCGCCGCTCCCCCCTCCCTTCCCTCCCCGTAGCGTAGAGGAAAGCGCCCTCTTCTACGTAGGAAAGGTCAAGTCCTACAACGCACAACCCACGGTCATTACTGTACTGTGACCCGGGGTGTACTGGGGAGGAACGGACGGGTGTCCCGTGATCAAAAACACTGGGACTTTTTTTTTTCTCTCCTCTTGCGATGGGAATCTGTGGAATTAGACAGCATTTTAGCCTCCTGCAATCACCTTGTGTGCAAATCGCCATCGGAAATCCTAGGGGACTAGGAGAGACAGAGAGAGAGGAAAAATAAATAGCAATATTATTAGTAATAATAACAGCAATAATCGTCATTAGCCTGTGATTTCGCTGCATTTTGCCTGAAGCTGGCAGGAAAGACGATGTGCCCTAGTGGCTAGATTTCTCTCCGTCAAAGGCAGACCCGCAACAGCTAGAACAAAAAAAATATAAAACCCCAAATCAACAGCAACCCAAGTCACTGAAAGATCGAGAAGGAATGTTTTGTGGACCGGGTATCTTTAATCTGTAAGGGAGGAAACCAAAAAATGTGCAATCCATCCTCATTGATCTGGAGATCTACAGCCCAGCGCGGGATCCTAGCTGTCAGTCTCCGTGGGGATATATTTTTTGCACAGGCGAGAGACTTCTGGATGCTGGGGTAAGATTTTCGTGCTCTTCCTGGAAGCGTCTGAATGTTTCTCCTTTCCCCCTCCTTGGTGGTGAATTAAACAAACAAGCCAACAACAAACACCCACCCGGTCCCCCCGCAAAGCCGCCTGCATGACTGGAGCAAAGTCATTTGGAAAGGCCTTTGTGGAGGGTTTCCCAGGCCCCCGCTCTCCCCCCAGCCCACCCACCCMCCCCGATCCCTTTCTCCCACGGTGTATGAGGCCGAAGTGCCGCTTCTGCTGCGGGGACCTGGGTGAAGAGGGCTGTCTGGGTTGATGCTAATAGAGCCGAAGACCCCGTTGAGAAAAGTAAGTGCTTCTCCTAGTTTGGGTGCTGGCTCCACCTTTCCCAGAGATGCTGCTTCCCATTCTAGCATAGGTGGATAGAAAAGGCTCTTGGCAGGAAAGTGGGCCAGGAGAGGCTGGGGTCAGAGCCCAAGACGCCGGCAGAGTTGCAGATAGAGCTGCTGGTTGCTTGGCTTTCTGCTGCGCCGGGTTGTCTTTCAGAGTTGGGTCAGGCTGTGTGGAAAAGCGGCTCCTGGGTTTTATTCCCAGTTGTTTTATTCTCGTGTGTTCGCCTCGGAAATTATTTTAATCTTTCAAGAGCCGGGGAGGAGGGTGGACGTCTCTGTGTGGAAGAAAGCAGGGGAAGGATGTTTAACCTGTCTGCTTTTCGCCATTGCCTGCGTTTATMTAGAGAGAAAAATGCCAGCCGGGCGTCGTAACCTGCCAGTTTAAATTAATCTGAACTTCGTCGTAATCGCCTTGATTTGAACGCACCAAGCAAAGTGCTTTTATTTATTCCTGGTCGTATAAATCGGCCTCTCTATTCGGATTGGGCTAGGAGTAATGGAAAAGCAGGATATTTTAAGTCTGGTTTTAGTCTTCGAGATGCCCTCGGGTAGGCATAAAAAATGATGGATCTTAATACAAAACAATCCTGGATGGGCTTCGTCTCCAGCTAGTGGCTGGTTTATGTTTAAATATGTGAGGGTTTGTAAAATGAAAATACCCTGCTGTATGGCCATTTGATGGGAAAATAAAACCGAAAGAGAAAGGACGAGTAACCCACAGACTCCGCCCGGTCTGATTCGGGGGATATTGCCCGAATTCCCCCGGCCTCTGTGTTGTGGACTTGTCGTGCTGATGCTCCTCAATTTCTGCAAGAAGTTATACTAGTATCGGCGTTTTCTGAAAAGTCGGGAAAGGGGAATAAGCGGGACCGTGAGCGGGTTTCCACCCCGGCATAGGCAAAAAGCAGCCATATTAGGCTTAGAGAGAGAGCTATTTTTATAGGTATCTTTGCGTGACATATGAGAGAACAGAGAAGAAGTGGTCCTTACACAGCCGGCTGAGCTGTACGTGGGCATACGATTGCATCCTCAACTGCAGCGTGTATTTTAAGCTCGTGTTAGACAAATAGCTCCCTACAAAGGTTACACAAGTACAGGTACCTTCATTATAATGCAATTCTGAGAGTCCATCAAAATATGAAGTTGGGGCTTTGAAGTCGTTGATTTGACAGCCCCAGTATAGTGATACTTCCTGTACCCGCCCCCTAAAACAATCCTTGATGAAGAAATGTCTTTACTTCGGTGGGTTTCACGATATGTGAATAAGGCTCTCCTATAAAGTTAGCAGTGTGGTACAGTAAAATCTGATGTGTTTCTTGGCGAGTTGGGCAAAATAAAATAAAATAAAAAAATGAAATACCTTTATAAATCACAGTTAAATTCAAAGTGCATTAGAGAGAACCCTATATCCTATAAAATTCAATTAGCTGAGAATCCCAGTCGATTACCTCGACTTGAATTTCTGTGTCAAAGTGTGGATCTTGGCATCACAGGAGCAGTCTAGCTCTGCGACGAGCTTGTCTCGGCGTTGAGGCATTTCACTTTCTCTTAATCTAGAGGGCACATTATAGATCTCATAACTCTGGTGTGCTGTTTGCATCCTGAATTGGCAGGCACAAAAATTCTCGTTTGTCAGAGGCAACGCAGTAGGATTTTTTTTCCTCTCACTGAACATATTTCCTGGATTAACAAATCTAAGGTCAAGTTCAAGGCATCAGTTGTAGCAATACTTTTAAATGTAAGTCGACATGGGAATATTTTGGCGGACTTTTTTTTTTTTTTTGTAACGTGTAGCGTAAAGCGGCATTCCGGGCTGTAGTGAACTTTGCACGGGAACGTCGCCTGAGATGTGGCCGTCCGTAGGGATAACCGCGTCGTTTAATAGCACCGCACTTTCAAGGGATTGCTGGGGATGTTCCCTAAACCGCTCTGGTTAATTCCACGTAAAATACAACGGCATGAAAAAGGACTGGAACCTGCTTACTACAAACGGCGCTAATGACCCAGTTCTTTGTGGGTCTGGGTGGGAGTCTGTGAAAAGTGCCTGCTTTTCTGTACCGGCGGATTATAACCTGGGAAATCTGCTTTCGCACTCGTTTTAGAGCCCGCTGCTTGGTCTAGACACCCCTCTCCCTCACCCGATTTTTGCCAGAAGTCTGTTGCACCTGTATCTAGATAGTCGGGGGGGGAAATGACTGACTGGATGTGCGTTTTCATGTGTCGGGAAGGTCTCACAGAGCATTCAAGGGGAGAAAAGGAGACATTTATGGTAGTATCGTGAGTCAAACAATTTCTGATATACTTGACCGTCTGAGAAAATACCTCCTTATGCCCCCCTTATTGCCAACTCTGCCTCCATTCTCTTTCAGGAGCAAGCTACGCACAGTAAACATAAACAAAATTTTAGAGGGGTTCATCGCCCCGGAGCCCGGGGCGTGCAGGGCTGGAGAGCCGGGGGTGCGGAGACACGGCGTTATGAGAAACTCCCCGCGCTTGTGAAGGCGCCGGGAGTCTCTCACAACAAATAGCTGGCTGCAAGAAAACAGTTGTCGAAAAATAGAAGCTGTCTATCTGGAAGAAGCTTGCTCTCTCGAAAAAAGCCCTCGATATTTCGGCTTGTTGGAGCCATCGGAGTCAGGGTCTGCCTTCAGATAGAGCCCTCGGGTGTTCGTCAGCGCAAAGGGATGCAAAATATCATGGTTGGTCGCCAACGACGGGTAGATCTCTTTAGGTCCGTAGCCGTTTAATCCTAATGGTCAAACTAAACGGGAGGGTTGGGAGGAGGAAAAAAACAACCACCGCCTGAAGCTTTTCCATCTCAGCGACCTAAAAAGACACAGAGGGTGACGGAGGAAAGAGAGGATTTCGGTAATTGATATTAAAAATCAATCTAAAATATTCTACGACCAGATAAGCGCAGCCTTTTGAGATGTTAAAGCCTCTGAAATAATGTAATGTGATTAAATACAACAAAAAAAAGTCGGAATAACCTTGACTTGAATTCTGTTTACATTCGCCCTTTCTCTTTACATGTATTCTGCAGTTTCCTAGCAAAATTACAACCATACCGCTTCAGGTTTTGGACGATAAATAGTCTGTCCCATATCACAGCACGGGGCTTCCATCTCGCCGATATAAAAAATCACCTATTTTTTAAATGATTGTAAAAATCTTAGCTAACTATCGTAACACTTCCTTCTATCGCAGTGTTAAGGGAACATGTTTAGTTTTTTTTAAAAAAAAAAAAAAAAAAAAAAAAAAAAAAAGGCTATGTATAGCCCATTTCAATAACGGACAAAAAGGCAAACAGAAAAGAAGAAACGCCAGTTAAGAACTTCTGAGCCCGAAACGGA
The DNA here is from genome assembly GCA_030449065.1 of Oceanodroma leucorhoa. NCBI lineage: Eukaryota > Metazoa > Chordata > Aves > Procellariiformes > Oceanodroma > Oceanodroma leucorhoa. The sequence continues at coordinate 5,578,035 of JASVER010000033.1, read as the reverse complement.
AATATTTAAAATCCGAACAATAAGCACGCTTTTCTGAAGCTGCATTCCTGGCAAATTTTGCGAAGAATTATCGCCTTCTGGCCTTATTTTCCTTGGAAAAGGTGGGAAGGGGTTGCGCTTTTCGTTGGCAACAACGTTGCGAATTCTCTAATATTACGTTTTTCTAACCAGCCTTTATAGACCGTAATCAACCCGCAAGTTTACAAAACACTGTCCTAATTCCTGAGATATTTTCTCCTGCGCGAGCCGTAACACCCCTCACCCGTCCTATGTGAGAGGATTGAAGCCAGCGATCGTGTAATATTTTAATTAGCTCCTCTTGACGCAAATTCCTTTTAGCATACGTTTCTCCTGCTAATTAGAGGCACCCACCCTATTGGCAAGGTAAATGGTCGGCGTCAATTTTTTTTCAAGCAAAACTGGGGTAGAAAAAGACAACAATTTAGATACTATAGAACTTGACCTTTCGGAGACGAGCGGTAGTTAAGTTAAACAGTTCCCTTTGCACGCCATCTGTATATATAAAAGCTGGGGTATCGAGGGGTCCTAGCTCTGTTTATATTCCTCCAAAGAAGAGATGTAGCTTTTTTCCCTCGCTTTGTTTAGCTTAGCTATGGGTAAATGTGCTCATAGTCTCCCCACCTCTTGGCCACGCTTGCCTTTTGCAAAAACGTCCTGCAGCAGAGCTCCCAAATTCAGAGCGGTTTTACCCTCTCTAATCCGGCCGAAATACACGGGAAGGCGTAACGAATGCATTTTGCTTCTCCAAACGAAATGCCTGCCTTTGTTTATGTTGTTTTCAGTGAGGTTAGCGAGGGGAAGGCTCGATTTCCCCCCTTCCTCAACGCGGAAGTCCCAATTACTGTATTAAAAGAGCAATTCAACATTAGACCAAATAATCAACATTGATAATTGTGCTGAACACAGCAACTTAACAGCAGGCTCCCTGCAATTACCCACACATTCCGGGGCTTTAAGCGTACATTATCTCTGTTTCACTTAACAGCAAATAAAGCAGAGAACAGCCTGTGCCTTGGGTGTCTACTCGCTCCCAGACGAGCTGCGCCCCTCACGCCTTCCCCATCACCCTCCCCGCTTGTTCTGCAGAAGAAACCGGGAGGCATTTTGGGGTTCCGTTGCGTTGCAAACCCGCTTGAAGAAATAGGCTGCTTGGTTTGGGGAGGGGGAAGGACAGCTCGAGCGATTCAAAAGTAGGCATCGGGGCCGCACGTGTGCATGCTGTGCAAGCACACATATGCCCAGACACACGCACACCCACGCACACCCACGCACAGGCACACCCACGCCTCTTTCCAGTCGCCTTCTCGCCCTTCTTGCCTTAATTTCCCTTTGTTTCCCAGAGGCAGCCCCGACCTCTGGCACGGCGGAGCCTCGCACGGCGCCGCAGCCCCGGCTGCAGAGAGGAGCGGAAAGAGCCCCGTACAAACCTGTGCCAGCTCTGTTCCCCATTTCTAGCCCCAAGTTTTGAAATTTATTGAAATGCAAGAGGGGGGCTGCAGTGAGTCCGAGGAGGTGGTGTCCCGCGATTAAGCGTTGGGCAGCTCTGACATGTCTGCTCTGACACAAGCTGAAGTTGACTGCCAAAGTGCTATAAAACCGCAGGTCAGTCTAGAACTGTTTTCGGTTCTCCTAGACGCGCCGTGTTCAATTATAGCCTTAAAAGCCCTAATACAAGTGCAAGAATTTGTTTGCCATCACGCAGAGGCGGGGCGAGGCTCTGCAATGGTGGCGCCTTTGTTATCTCAAAGTCACCGAAATCCTTATACATTCCTTTTTGTTTGAAGGGAGGGGTGTCTGAGTGTGTGCAGGGTGCGGGGAAAGGTTTTTCACGGACGGAATTGAAAGGTGGGGGGGAACACAGGGAAAATAAACAGTGCTCGGATACCAAAAGAGGGCTTCCGACCCCCCAACCCCACCTCACCCCCCCGCAAAAGCTAGGGGGGGAAGTAAATGCGAGCAAAAGTATAGCGTTAAGGAAAAAGCCAGCCAGAGCTCTTGCACCCCCCACCCGAAGTTGAAAAAAAAAAATAAAGAGAGAGGGAGAGCGAGGGAAAACCCCCAAACCCTTTTACAATCCCTAAACGACACTGCAGTCTTCTGCTAGCGGTTTTGATGACATGCAATCTCTTTCCATCCACTTTCTAGCAAATATGTCAAGCTGGAAGATTAATTAATTAATTTCAAGTTCAGCTCGCAGACATGCAGTAAGCGTAAGAAGTTCTTGCAGCAAACCAAAATAAAGAGTTCATTACAGGGATACGTCCAGAGCATTTGATTTGTGAACGGTAACCCTTGTAAAATAAGAAAAAGGCATATAAACATTAATGCTAATAAATTAGTTTACTCCAGTACAAAGTAATTACTTGATAATATTGAATTTACAGCTTGAATTCAAACGCAATAGTTAACTATAATGTAGGGAAAATACATAATGAGAATATTTTCTCTGTGCACAACATGATTAGATTTGTTATTGAGTCAGTTACGATAAGCTAAGCAATAAATAAACAAATCGATGTTGACATTTAAATACCGAAGATCTCCAGAATTTACTAGAGAACTTTCTCCGGATATATAAATACTTGTACATCACTGCAGAGGAAGAGGGGGGAAAATCCAAATATTCTTTCCCTAACATTTTCGTTTCCCTTCCATTAGCCTCCAAAGTCCACGGGGGCATGAATCTTGAACTACGTCTAATTTCCTAGGAGCACCGACTTCACAATAGCCTTTTGCCGTTCTGTTTYTCTGTTTTGATGAAATCCAGCCGGAACCCAAATATTTCTTTTCTGAAATCGAGCATCAGAATAGCAAAAAAATATTTTTTCCGAGAGCCTAGGGATGTCCGTGCCTCAAAAGGTGCTGTATTCTTTGGCGTATTTCTCTGTTTTCTTTGGCTCTGCTCATTCGGTGGGGTGTGCATTTTTATTGGCAGAGAAGTACTTTTTAGTCTCTGCCCTGTACAATCCGCTTTCTATATCATCCCTTTCATGCAACAATAGTAAAAGTTTAACCACGTTTTTAAAATAGGTCTCCCTGGGTCTCAGCCTTCAGCGACGGTACGAAGCAAAAGGGAAGGTATTTCGGTACGGCAAGTTTGTTCCTAGGGGTTAACAGTATGTCAAATAATTTTAACTAGGCTTCTGGCAATTAAACTCGAAGTATTTGTCAAGCCGGGGTAGCCCAACATCCACTGGTTTTCCAAATATTTAGCGGCAGCGTTGAGGCGGAGAGATCAGCAAACACTCTTTAGCTCCGTGGTCTGCAATTTAAAGGGCTTTCTGGCGTTGCGAATGAGGCAAAGGACGGTTTGGAGGGGGTGAGGAGAGAGAACCTGCGTCCTGGGAACCCGACATTGTTAACTACCTCCAGTAAAGCTTGGCTGAAGCCTCGCGGGGTATTTGAGGTTAATATGTAAGTAAGGGAAGGAAGACACTAAGCGCTTCGGAAGTGAACATGAATGCAAGCATGTAATCTATTCACCATGAAAATCAGTACAGACTTGACCCTGGCACATTCTTCCTAGTAACGTTTCCAGAAAAACCCTGCGGGGCGAAGGCTTTTTTTTTTTTGT
>JASVER010000033.1:5551330-5565668 GCA_030449065.1 Oceanodroma leucorhoa | reverse complement strand
AAAAAAAAAAAAGAGGAATCTGGCACACACGCACGTTCCTGACAACTGACAGTTCCAATATTAAATAACTATACCCTGATTGCATTAATTTTTGGAGCTGTATAAAATGTAATCCGCGGCTGTATTCTTAGGCAGGCGGCGCATGCACTCCTGCCACAGACTGCGAGGCCATTTACGTTTTCACAAATTACAGTTTGCCCGTCTCTACAAATAAAAGCATATTTTAATTAGCTCGCAAAATGCGTCCTGGATTAACAGTGCTGATCTTCTGGGTTATACGGGCCAATAATAAAAAGATAAATCACGGTTTAACACGATACATTTTGAGATTTCCAGTCAGAGTTCGCTTAGGCTGAGCTGTCGGTTTTTATTTATTCCCTTTTTGTTTTTAATTTTAGTCCAACCAATAAAACGGCTTAACGACGCTATTAATGCATTTATTATATTTTTCTTAGATCAATAAAGTTTTATTTTGATAGTGTTGTCTATGTACGCGGTGAATTTAGATTCTCCGCGAAAGCACCTTCTCACCGGTTTTGATATTTATCAGAATTTTATTTGCTCGGTTTTATAGACCCTCGGATAGCTTTACTTACAGAAGTAGAATTAAAAAGAAAGTATTTCTCGTCCCCTGGCATCCACAATATTCTTTAAAATTTCTTTTAAACAGGGGTTAAGCTCCAAGGGACACATTGTTAAGMGCTGAAATGCAGTAGCTACACCCAGCGCATGCCAAATTAGCTCAGTTTAGTCAGAATTGACCATTATCTTTTATAGTCACGAATCAAGTGAACATTATTAGTTTTACTTCACTGGGTTTGATGATGCTGGTTACTATTTGCCTTGGCCTTGTTAGCGATTAAAGAAAGCGGAGATAATGCAACGCCGAGCTGAGTTCATGATCTAGACGGAGTCAGTGCCTTGACCATCAAACCGGCTCCGTTCCCTGCGATCAACACAACAACACACGGCCCTGCCGACGGCAGCTCCCGCAGGACCTGACACGAGGGGCAAACCCCAGCCCTCTGCCACAAAACCTAGGAGAGGAGGCTAAGGAAAACTTAAAACCTTCCAAATTGTCCCTGGCCTCCGTGCCTTTTGTCTGATTTCCCTGCATTAGCTTGCAGAGAGGGAGAAGAAGCCAACTCGTGTTTCTTCCGATGCATTTCGAGTGGTTTTACTCCTGCTGACGAGGATTGCAACCTACTTTTATAGGCCTTTCCCCCCTTTAATCCAATTTTTTTAAAGGGAGCTGCTTATTTTAAAAACAGCTTTGGAAGGATTTCAAGTGTTGCTCCTCGGTTCCGTAAGGCTTTTAGGTTTGCAATCCATTTCTATTTAATTTGGCAAATGCAAAATAAACATACCGCAAGAGCGGGCTTCCCCGGAGTAATTTTTATACCTGACTTGTGTAGAGAAATGTATTTGGAAGGCGGCGTTGGGGCTCACGTTTCATTTTATTTAGATCTGCATTTATAACGGTAAGCCTATTGATAATAGCTTTCTTGTATACCAGCCAATAAACCGGTGCCTTATATGGTATTAATTTTGTTAGCAGTGATACGGCCCTCATAGGAACCTGATAAGGGTTTGTCCATCGCACATTAACACATCGCGGTGTTAGTCGGGTTGGGGAAACACAAACAATATTACAGGAGGAGATGCGGATGGGAAAAAAACAAACTCGAAGGGTTTCTATAGGCTGCGGGATCTACCGCTGTCACCGCATCCCACGGGCCGGTCAGAAGGAAGCCGCGCTGTGATGCTCGCCCCATCACACTGGAAAAATCAGACGCCTTACCATAAAGGTTTTATGGGTATTGCAAAGTTGTAGCAGCCTCTGCCTGCCCCGGCGCTTCCAGCGGGCGCGGAGGGAGGCTGGGGAGGGCCCCGCCGTCTTTTCTCGCCCGCGGGAAGGGACACTTGCCTCCCGCCGCAAGGAGGGATTCCTCCGGGGSAATGTCACGCTGTGGAAAAAGCATTTCCTCGTGGCAGGCGAACGCTGAGGGACGGGGCCACGTGGGGCTTGACAGATCCGTGGGGCGGGGGGGGGAAGGGCCGCCCCAGCCCCTGCCCCGCGCTGCTCCCCGGGGCGGTTTGAACGCCAAGGGTAGGCGCCGGGGGATACGGGGCGCCGGAGGATGCGGGGCGCCGCGCCCGCCCCGCCGCCAGCCCGCCCGGCAGGCAGCGGCCCCGCCGCCGCCACCAGCACCCTCCCGGGCACGGCAGCCGGGTGCCAGGGAGCGKCTCTGACCGGGGACGGCGCTGACCCGGCCGGCGGGCAGCCGTTCTCCACCTCCCGCCCTGCTGGAAGCGGAGCCCGGTCGGGCGCTGCTTCCTCGGGCAGTGCGGGAGAGAGGAGCGAGCCCTGCTCCTCAGGGATGGGCAGCGAGTACTGGGCAGCCCCAGGCTCCCCTTGGACTAAAGAGTCCTTAGTTCCGCGGGCCAGGCAGTGAGGCGACTTAAAAATGGCATAAGCGAGAGATGATGGAAGTGAAAGCAAGCCATCATTAAGCAATTAATTAGAAAATCTATCTGTGTCTCTGTCTGCGTCCCCGTCTGTCTGCTATCTGTCTGCTACCTCCGCCGTAATTACATATTGACTGGACAGTGCTTTCTAGTATCTCAGGATTCATCTACTTACTCTTCTTTCTATTATTTASTACATTGCTTGTGAAAGAGACAGTGCTTTTGAAGAGGCGAAAAGTGAATGACCCAAATTGAGGGGGAGGGGGGAGAGATATAAAAATGATCGCCCAAATATAAACACATCAATAAACAGGGTGCGCAGCATCCTGCGAGGATCCATTTGAACTGCTCGCGTCTGGATTCTTTTTGTGGCATATGTCTGGCTTTATATTTTAAATGGTAATCAGACCTCGKGAAGAATCCAACGTTAACTAAAGCATTAGGAGCTGCAACCGCACAATCAATCCTCCCAGAGTGTCATTGCTCCCTAAGAGATTCTTCAGCGCAGCAGCGAGCATTTTATCTCCAGGAAATTTAAGCCCAGCCTGGCGTCGTGGCGGTGATGTTAGGCTGGAAGCAGCCCCCTTCCTCGGTAGTTTAACGCGAGAGGCACCAGGTCCCTTTACGGTTTCCAATGATCCGTGATAAACAATAACACGTCTTTTATTCCTTACAAAACGAGACAATGAAATAAAATGAGCAGAGCCTGAGCATAAAACACCGGGCGAGCCGTGGCTTTATTAATTTCGTGAGGCACATAGGCTGTGCAGGGAGGTGAGCATGCATCGCTGCCGGAAAGCCCAACCGCGGGGAGAGAGGAGTGATAGTAAAAGCTTCATCTGGACACCGCTTCAGCCTAGGTATAATAAACATCAGGACCGCCGGGCTAGTTTATAGCGGTGCGTGTGATAAGAGGGGAGCAAAACTTGGAGCCAGTACTAGCAAAACCCGCTCCTTCCCCTTCCCGGGAGCGCGGCTCCCGCCCAGGCGCAGGCACTCACCCATGTGGGCGAAGCGTGCGCGTCTGTGTGTATGGAAATCCATATTACACATTAATATACATCTATCTCCCAAATTCAGAGGTCGACCTGAGAGCAGCTCGGTGCATACGAAACCAGACGGGGAGGGGTTGCTGGGGAGGCCCGGGCTTCCATTGGCTGCAAGCGTCTGCCGTGGTGCGGGGGTATCTCTAATCATATTCAGCATGTTTTGCACAAGAAATGTCAGCCAGAAAGGGCTATCTGCTCCCTTCGCCAAATTATTCCACAACAATGTCATGCTCCGAGAGCCCGGCTGCAAACTCTTTTTTGGTAGACTCCTTGATCAGCTCGGGCAGAGGGGAAGCGGCGGGAGCAGGAGGCGGAGGCGGAGGCGGCTACTACCCCAACAGTGGTATCTACCTGCCACAAGCGTCCGATCTGTCCTACGGGCTGCAAAGCTGCGGACTTTTCCCCGTTTTGAGCAAACGCAATGAAGGTACTTCTCAAAGCATGGTCCCCAGCTCGCACCCCTACGTGTCAGGGATGGAAGTGTGGCTAGACCCCCCCCGGTCCTGTCGCATGGAAGAGCCGGAGAGCCAGCAGGCCACCTCGTGCTCCTTCGCTCCAAGCATTAAGGAGGAGAGCTCCTACTGCCTCTATGACTCAGAGAAATGCCCCAAGGGCTCGGCCGCCACAGACCTCGCTCCCTTCCCCCGGCTGAGCGCCGAGGTCAGCCCGGCCAACAGCGGCGGCGGGGTCCCCGTCCCGGGCTACTTCCGCCTCTCCCAGGCTTATGGCACCTCCAAGAGCTACGGCGCGGGGCCGGCCGGGGCTGCCCCCTTCCCTCCGCAGCCCCCCGGCCGCTTCCAGACGCCTCCATCTTTGCCTCCCGTCCCGGACGCGGGGAGGAAGGAGGATGAGGAGCGCTCCCCCAGCCCCTTGGCGTGTGTCTCCCAGAGGGAGGACGAGACTCAGGCTTCATCTTCCACCGCAGAGGAGCTCTCTCCAGCTCCGTCAGAGAGCAGCAAAGCCTCTCCCGAGAAAGAGCCCGTAGGTAAGCGAATGATGATGATGATGATGGTGATGGTGGTGGTGATGATTAAAAAAAAAAACAAAAAAAGGAAAAAAAGCAGTTGAGGATCATAGTGGCATCGCGATGCGAAAGGAGGATCCCAGCTGCCCCGCGGGGCTGCCAAGAAGCGCTGCTCAGACTGACCTTCTGAACTTTGTAATATTCGGGCGTGGGGTTGCCGTAAAAATTAATGTCCATCCTATAGTTTAAAACCCTTAATGCCTCAGCTCTGGGCAACTTTAGCCTGCATGCTGCTTAAACATACAGAAAAACAAGATCAATCTTTCCCCTGTGATGTGAAGGTGCCTACCAGATAACAGAGATGTTTGTAAAGCATCCAAAATAAGCAATAGGCAGTGCCAATAAATAAACCTATTAACGCGGTAAGTTATATTTTACGATCCAGAATGCTTTTCGGAATAACAGCCGCGCTGAAATGTGCCATCTATGAACTGCTATCAAATTAGACTGATGAATGCACCGCGAATATCCTTCAGCGTCTACATTAGATAACAGGGTTGTTATTTATTCATTTGCTTATTTATTTCCCTTTCGGGTCCCCATGGTAAAAAAATAACTCCGCTTCCCTGGGCGGCAGACTTTTCAGGCGCCTCTCTCCGGCCGCATTTCAGAAGCACTGTTATTCCTTCAGGCGCCCCGTTGGAAAATAATAAGATGAAAACAAAAAAGAAAACTGAAAACTACTAGAGAGCCGACCCCAAACCACGAACCACTCCGAGCCATCGAGGGATCGGTGTTACCTCTTTCCCAGCCGGTTCCACTGTTAGGAATAAACACCCTGCAACGGGGGATTTTTAATACCTTTTTTTTTTCCTCCCCCGAGGTGGTTGGAAAAGAGAGGGCCGGGGCGAAGCTCCCCGGTAAGGCAGGGGCTGGAGGCGGGGGGGCTCCGGCTTCCCAGCTCACCTTGTTTTCCGCCTCCAGAGCACACTTAACAAAGTTCAGATCCGCAGGCTTTGTTTTTTTGGAAGCAGGTGCCTGGTGGGTGGAAATAAGACCCCAGGCCATTCACGAAGCCGCCCCCCAGTAACAGTGGGCTTGGAGCGGCCGAGGGGGAGCGGGTAAAAGCCTGTTTTGGGGGGTCGGAGATGAACTGCCCAGCGGGGCGCGCTGCCCCGCCGGAGGCTGCCCGGAGTTTTTTGAGCAGAGGCAGATTTTCCCGGCCAGCTCCAGGGCCTTTGGGAAACCGCTTTGAAGCTCTCGGTTCCCACAAGGACACCCCACATTCCAACTCCCCGCAGCTGGCGGAGCGAGCCCTCCCCTCCCCCAGACACACACACAGATGCTCCTTCCACCCTCTCCCCCCAGCTCTTTGCCTCCTACCCGTTGGTAACGTCCCTTTTTTACTTTCTCAAAACTAGGCAATTCAAAAGGAGAAAATGCAGCAAACTGGCTCACGGCAAAAAGTGGCAGAAAGAAACGGTGCCCCTATACCAAGCATCAAACTCTCGAGCTGGAAAAGGAGTTTCTATTCAATATGTACCTGACTCGTGAGCGTCGCCTAGAGATCAGCCGCACAGTCCACCTCACAGACAGACAAGTTAAAATCTGGTTTCAGAACCGCAGAATGAAACTGAAGAAAATGAACAGAGAGAATAGGATTCGGGAGCTCACGGCCAACTTTAATTTCTCTTGATGAACCTATAAGCACATCTTTATGGTTTAAAGAGCCAGTATCATTTTCCTAGGCTGTAGTCATCCGCACCTGTATGGATTAACGATTTTAGACGTTCTCAATATGTCCTTAACCTCTTAAGAGCTACTTTGGGGTGGGGTGGGGAGGCGGACTAAAGCCACGCTAATGCACAAAATGCCGTGCGTGAACCTCCCCGCTTCCTTCAGCCTTCCCCGCGGCCGATTTATTCCTTTAAAGCTTTGAAACACAGAAATACCATTTCAGGAGCTGCAAATATCTTTCCCCCCCATCTCTCTCTCTGAAAAGTAAACAAGCTCGGTTAAAGGCGCATTCTTTTAAATTATAAGCGGTGTAACTTGGACTGTACRTAACTGCAGAATGAAGATATTTAAGCCTTGCCATATTTCTATATATTGGGAGCTTCCCCCCCTTTGTTTTCCTTTTCTTCCCCCTCCCCCCTTTTTCCTTCGAAAAGCAGGACTTACAATAATGAAATGCAGGCATCTTTTAAAAGGTCTTCTTGGGAACGGGTGTTAAGAGCGATTATTTTTTTTTGCTTTACCTTTAAAGTCAGTATTACAGCTTTACAATTGGCCAGGAAAATGAAATCTCTTCTCTTTAAAGGTATAAAAGAGTTCGTGTTGCTCATGGACTAAATTATGACACTTACCTCTGAACTTCTCTCGCTCTTTCTGGTTGTAGATATTTACTTAATGTAGTTTTGCTTAAATATGTGGAATTAGTGATTTTTTTTTTTGTCTATAAATAACGTTACCGTTGGTAACGCATGACAAGCACACAGAAATTTCCCCTTTGAGAATAAAGTATTCACTTTTTCCTCACTAATTTCACTGAAAAGTATATATCCTGAACATCAGAAGGACTTTCTGAGCCAGAGTCTGAGATTGCGAGGGAGAATATGTTCGTCTTCCTTTATACTGTGAAGTTACATGCATTAAAGGGTCAAACATATAGGTGAAAAAATTAAAAAAGAAAAAAAAGAAAGAAGGGGAAAAACTATAAATACAGATATGTATAAATGTCTATTATTATTAAAATGCCGATACTGTTTTAAGCAAATGCATTCTATCGTTATTATAAATGTTAGTTCTAGCTATATTTAGTTCTTACCTTAAATCGGAATAAATTAATATTGTAATGCTGCTGTGCGTGAAAAAGACGATGTTTATGTTCTCATAGAAGAATAAAAAAATGTGGAATGAATCCTTTTAATTTTACCTCTTTTTGTGACTGTTTATCCTCAGGTTCTACTTTATGTCTTCGAGAACTTTTACAACAGGAATAGTTGCCTAAACCCCCTGCAATTACTTTAGGAATCTATTTAAATATTACCTAGACGGTCGTAATTTGTCTGGGCCATATAGCGATGGTGCTCTAAGGTTTGTCGGCTTTTGTTCAGTTTTATGACTTGCTAGTATATCTGGATTGTTGCTGTCTTGAACGAGTGGTTTCAGTTGACTGAGGAGCTGCATAGACTGAGGAAGCAAATTACTATTTCTCGAGGGTAGGGAAACGATTTTTTTTTATTTTAATCAAACACCTACAAGTGTGCAGAGATCTTTAACTCCAGAGGACGGTGACAAAATTCTAGCTTTATCTCAGGGCTGAGAAGAAATCGTAAAGGTGAGCGCATGGGGAGGGGGGGACATCAGCCTCGCCTCCCTGCCAGCGGGCCCCTCCAGACAAGGCTATTCCCTACCTGGCTGCATGTGGAAGAGCTTATTTCACCCAGGCTGCTTTTTTCTGCATCCTTCCTTCCTTGCTGCATGTTTAGCTAATAGAGTCTCGCACAAAGGGAAGGCAAAAGGAGGGCTGTGAGAAGAGCGACAGCTAATGCTTCCTTGCAGGGTATGTGCATGGCGGGAGGAGGGGGACAGACTTTGAACCCGGGCTTCTGGGGAGCCGTTAGCTTTTCATGATGTAACATTGTCGTGCACGGCCTTTTTCTTCCCGAGTGCATCTGCATGGAGAGGCGAAAGCTGCCCGTGGGGGAGGTTGTTATTATATTTCTCTCTTGTTTTCATTAACCCACCCGAGGCTGGCCGGGGGGCGCGGRGGGGCGCCGGCGGGGCGGGCGGGCGGGCGAGAGGGATGTTTTAGTCACGTTTCTGGTTTTATTTTCGTAGCGGGATCCTTGCGTTAAAGACCACGGCAATGGGGAAAGTAATAATTAGCGCCTGAGAACTGCTCTGTGGTTTAGGTAGTTTCATGTTGTTGGGGCTCCACCTTTCTCTCTACAGCACGAAACTGCCTTAATTACTTCAGTTGATATCATCACCAGGTATGCTTGGTGCGAGGGTCCTTTCTGCCCGAAGAAATCTTAGCGCTGAAGTGATCTGTAGGCGTCAAGTCCCAATGCCATTGTTCCCCATCTGCAACGGAGCCTCCTTTGATTCCTCAGATAAACACGGCAGCCGAGGGGGGAAGCTTGACAAGTTCTTCAAGGTTAGCTAGCTCCTAAGCGAGTCCCTGCCTGCTTGCGGGATTTTAATATCCCTCGTAGGCTGCATTCAAGGTCAGGTGCGTTTTTGCATTCTGCTCGGCGTGGGTCGAGCGCAGGGGGCGGGGGGCCTGTTTCTATTTTTCTGTCTGGATTTATTAAAAAACAGAGACCCAGAAGGCTGCCTGGGGGAGGGGGTGGGGAGAGATCAAGTCTGCCGGCCCCGCTCCGCGCACCATCACGAACAAGGCCCCGGAGCGCAGGGCCCGCGGCCAGGCGGACCCCACCCGCGGCGGGGGTGCCCGGCCCCGTCAGCGGCTCTCGCCCCCCGTGGGGGGTGGATGGTGCCCGCCGGGGCCTGTCGCAGGGCTCCGCCAGCCCCGCGCCGCCGCCCGTCGGGCCCGCTCCCCCGGGGCTGCCCGGGGGCGCCGGCTGCCCCGCAAGGCCTCGGTTACGATCACGATTGCGGCGCGGGCGCGGCCACTCTCCGCGGCAGCGGAACGGGCAACAGCGACCTCTCCGGGCCCGCTGCCGCCGCCGCCGCCGCCTTTTGTGTCCGCAGCGCGACCGCGGGCAGGGGCGGCCTCCCGCCGGGCCCTCCACCCGGCAGCCAGCGCCGGCACGGCAGCGGAGCGGGGCACCCTCGGCAGCGGGAAGGCAGGCAGGGGAAAGGGCAGAAAACTGACTCGTTGGGGGTTTATTTCTGTTTATTTTTTTTAGTGACCGTGATTATTTTTGCCTAAAAATAAATAATAATAATTTAAAAACCCTACAAACTTTTTGAAACTCCAGACCGGGCCGCAGGAACTCAGAGGAGTTCGGATAGCGGATTTTAGCTAGACCCACCCCAGCCGGTTCTTTACAGAAGGAGACGTCCTCGGCTGGGGCAGGAGCATAGCTCTACGTTGCAGTCAAATTTAAGTGCTTGTAGCTGCCTCTGCACAACACTCTGCGTCCGACGGGCTATCTGCTGGGTCTGTGTACATACGGGGAGTGTATTTACAGTGTATATGTCTGTGCGTGCCTGTATGGCATTTGTACAGAGGTTTGCCTCTGCCCTTTATTTCCCACTTGAATCGCATCATCCTGATTTTGGACTGCTTCCCCCAAATTATGAATCATTTTTTCTCTCCGCTGTGCCAAAACACCTCCGTGCATCCGTAGCACCGGCGATTCCGTGATTTGCAGTGGCAGGAAACCCTGGGAAAAGGCGATCCTGAACTTCCCGTTCAGGAGAGATCGCCAAAGCCCGCGGATTCCTGCTCCGCGCCCACGTACACTCCGCGCCTCCGCGGTGCGTGGCTAATGAAGCAGCGCTTGCATATGCCCCTCGCTTAAAAACCGACGGGGTCCTTCCTGTTGCAGCTGGGGGTAAGAGCTAGCGGAATGGGAGCTCTGCTATTTTGCTTATGCCGGGATGGTGGGCAGGGAGTATTTTTATTCAGGCACGATCGCTCCAGTGGTGCTTCATTCCTGGGAATTCCAATTTCATATCGCAATTTGATGTGAACGTCTCTTTCTGCCCTGTTTGGGGTCTTCTGCCTCCGAGGGTGTAAGCCACCAAAACCTTAAGTAATTTGCAACACAAATTGTACCAAGCCCACGTTTCCCCCACTAGCCTTCGTGGCTCGTATGTAAGATGTACTTTGGGGAAAAATGGGTCTAAAAGGACGAAAAGAGAGGCGGATGCTCCAGCGTTATTATCAGCAACGTGACCGCGTGAAAAATGTCTGTAATTATTTGCTATATTTTATCTCTTGCTTTCTGTACACTCTCTCCTGCCGCTTGGATGCCGGCAGTGAACAAATGCAGAATTTTACAGGGAAATAAAAATGCAGGCACGTTCTTTTAAACGTTATTGTTATTGTTATTCATTTGCTATTATTTTTGGTGAGGAACCAAAAAAATGAAACCCGCTGCAAGTTGAGAACCCAAATTCGAATATAAACATCCAGGACTCCTGCAGCTAAGATTATTTTTTCTGAATGGAAAAAGGAAGTTCTACAATCACATTTCACCACAGCTGACTCTTAATAATAAATACAAATGACGTCGAGTTCCGTCTTTCCAGGAAAGAAATACAATTATTTTTTTCTATTACGGCGTGTCTATACAATGGCCACAAAAAATAGCAGAGGAGAGCTTTATTTGCATTTTTTAAATTGTTAGAAAATAACGGGCTCCTTGTTTGTGGAGATCTTGCAACTGTTCCGTAATTTTCGAACTCTAATGGGGGATAATAGTTTCATTATGGGCCTTTGTAATGCTGAACGGGGGGAGAGAGCGTTGTTAAAATAGGATCTCTGTAAGATTTCGGATTAAACTGCTGGGAAGACATGAAAAGAAAAAGAAAGAGAGAAGGAGAGAGGGGGAGAGGGAGAGAGACAGCCCACATAGCGATGTAAAACTAATTAGAACCACACTTTCGCAGGCACAATATTTACACGTGATTTTAATTATTACTCAGCGGTCCCTACCATTTGCCGGGCTCTATTTTCAATAAAAGGTATTTCGAGTAAATTGAGCCTCTCGCGGAGATTTTTTGTGCCCCCTGCATCACATTGACCGCGCTCCTTCTCCAGCCTCGGGGATAAACAGCGTGAGTGTCCGCCGGAGAAAAATCGGGGAGTCCCAGGCATATTTGCAAAGCGCTCAGCCACGACTTTAATTCCTAACACTGGACTTGGATCTGGCCGCCTCTTACTTTTCCCCCCGCGCACCCTCCCCTCCTTCTGTGGAGGACTGTAACCCTCCGCTCGGTTTCCGATGCCGCTAGCGTGTGTCCTGCAGTCAAAGGAGGTGCCAGCAAATAAATAACTATATTTGCACATAAATCTGATTCACCAGAATGCGGGACGGCGAGCGCCCCTTTGATAGCCGCCCTGAGAAGCAGGGTGCCTTTCGGCAGCGGGGAGACGGGGCTTTTTCTCCCCTTTCCCCCCGCTGCTTCCCTGCATAGTTAAGAATTAATCGTCGTGATAAATACCGCCGCCCGGCTCTGCCCGCGCTCCTTCCCTCCCGGCCAGGACGGCGGCTCCGCTCCGCTCCGGCCGCCGCCGCGCCGCCCAGCCCCGGCTCCTCTCCCCGGCCTGGCGAGGGGGTCCCCGGCCGCCGCGGCCCCGTCCAAGGGCAGGGGCGGGCAGGCGAGGCGGTGCGGCGGGGAGGACGAGGAGGGTGTTTCGGTCACTGCCGCGCTCTGCCCGGTGGGGTGGGGTGGTGAAGTGCAGCTTGGTGCGGGCCAGCCTAAATACCGAGCCAGCGCCTGCCCTGGTCCTCCTCCGGACGGGTGGGGAGGGCCGGCTCGGCGGCGGGGTTTCGGAAAGGGGATACGTTGAATTTGACTTTCCGCTGCCAGCTCTGAGCCGAACGGAACGGTATTATTTACAGTGAGTTCCCAAACTAAACACAATAGTATAATTTAACCTTTCCAAGCACTCGTAAATTTTTACTGCTGTGAAACACAGCGATGCAAATGAGCGCGCTCGTAGTTACTGACTTAATAACAACCCCGTGGCTCCCGAAACAATAACTCCTTATGAAATATAATAAATATATATTTAAATACAGTATACCGCAACTGCTATTTTGCCTTTTTTTATTGCTTCAATTATTGTATAATTTTATGTGAAGGTCTCCGATCACAAGGGTGGGTTGTTTTTTTTTTTTTTCGCGGGGAACACGACCCACTGATGGGATGATTAATTATGATATAAAATAGTCCGCTTAAACGAAAAAAAAMCAAAAAAAAAGAGGAGAGAGAGAGAAAGAGGGAAGGGGGGGCTGTAATACGGAATCTGATCTTTTAATCTCAGTTGGCCGCAATTAAAACAAACCCCGCCGTATAACTCCAATATCCCTTTGCATAAAAACATATGGCCTCGCTATAAAAATTATGGCTGGAAAACACTGACCCATTAATAGCCCGCGGACTGATTTATACTTTATTGTTCTGCTCCCCCGCCACGTGACCGGGGCAGCCAATGGGCGCCCGGGCTGCCCTCAACTTATTACTGACTCTACTTCTCCGCCAGCACCAAGTTGTTACGTGAAACCCGCAGCCCCGAACCGCGGCGGGTCCGCCGCCCGCGCCCGCCATGTCGGCTCCCGGGACTCTCAGCAATTACTACGTGGACTCCTTCCTGGTGCCGGAGGGGGACGAGCTGGCGGCGCCCCGCTACGCCCCCGCCCCGCTGGGTCCGCCGCCGCCGCGGCCGGCGGCGCTGGCCGAGCACCCCGAGCTGGCCCCCTGCAGCTTCCAGCCCAAGGCGCCCGTCTTCGGCCCCCCCTGGAGCCCCGCGCACCCCGCCGGCGCCAGCGGCGTCCCCGCCGTCTACCACCCCTACGCGCACCACCAGGCGCCGGTGGCACCGCCCGACGGCAGGTACATGCGTTCGTGGCTTGAGCCTGTGCCGGGCTCCTTGTCTTTCCCCGGGTTACCTACCAGCAGGCATTACGGCATTAAACCTGAACCGCTGGCGGCCAGAAGGGCTGACTGTACCACGTTTGACACTCACACTTTGTCTCTCTCTGATTATGCTTGTGGTTCTCCTCCAGTTGATAGGGATAAGCAAAGCCACGAAGGCGCATTCTCTGAAAGCAATGGAGAAAGTGAGGCAAACGGAGAGAAACCGCAGATCGATCCAAGTAAGTGGCACTGCGAGGGTAATGGACTTCAGGGCGCTGCGCCGGCCGCGGGGAGGTGTCGAGGCGCTGGSGCTAATTACGCGGCCGAGCACCGGCTGCTGCCGCTGCCGCTCCAGCTCGCCGGGGTCTGCGATCTGAAAAAGCCAGCGCTGCCTTTCGCAGGCTCGAACGGGATCTAGGATGGCTCGGGCTTTCCAGACTGAAAGGAAAACAAAAACCCACCCTGCAACTGCAACTTAAACAAAACAAAACAAAACAGAAAAAACAAACCCAGAAAGGCAACCCCCCCCCGCCCCAGCCACCCCACCAAACTCCGCAGGACGTGCTCGCATCCTCCTGCCCCGCCGCGCTCCCAGGTGTGAGCAAACGCCGGGGAGAGGGTGCCTAGAAAGCATTGGATGTGAATCTGATCTTTTTTTGTGACGGCTCGCAGGCCGGGGCTGCTATTGCGGGGCTGAGAGCAGAAACCTCGCCGTTGACTTGGTGTCCCCCCTCCCCCCCTTCGTCTCCTCGGTGGAAAACCCCGGGCTGGATGCTCCCAGGGCGGCGGGACTGGTGGCAGAGCGCCTCGGGATTGCTGTCGCGATTAACGCCGTGCGCATAAGGGTCCTAAACGGGCGAGGTTTTAATTATGCCAGCTGTAGACTGACTCGCCAGCTCCCTGGGTCTTGCCAGTGATGACACGGGAGAAGGTCGAAATCTAAAAGTGAAACAATTTCGATGACATGTTGGTCTGGATGGTCACTCCCCGAGCTGGCAGTTTGAGGGGGGTGTGTGCGTGGGGAAGCCAGGAAGGAGGGAGGGTGCTAGCAGAGAGAGAGAGAAAGAGAGGAGGAGAAAGAGTATTTTAAAATTGCATCCTACAAACAATAAAAAAGGCCAGGGGAGGCGGGGGCGGCGGGGCTTTGCCGCGTGTGGTTGCGTGTGACCTCTCCATGTGTCTGTATTTTGGAGTCCATTGTGCCTCACCATCCTCTGTGCCTGGGGAAATGAGAGCCACGTCCTAAACCCCAATATCAGGACACCTACGTGGCTGGTCCTCCGTGGATCTCCCT
>JASVER010000033.1:5534871-5551255 GCA_030449065.1 Oceanodroma leucorhoa | reverse complement strand
CCGAGCCTGAACTTTTCCTGTTGTTTTCGTTGTAGATAATCCAGCTGCAAACTGGCTCCATGCAAGGTCCACCAGGAAAAAGCGATGCCCTTACACCAAGCATCAGACGCTGGAACTGGAGAAGGAGTTTCTGTTCAATATGTATCTCACTAGGGACCGTAGATACGAGGTGGCCAGACTCCTCAATTTAACTGAGAGACAAGTGAAAATCTGGTTTCAGAACAGAAGGATGAAAATGAAGAAAATCAACAAAGATCGAGCGAAGGATGAATAATGGCGACGTGCGGGTTAAATTGAAAATACGTAAAGTAAAAAAAAAAAGAAAAAAAAGAAAAAAGTTAAAAACAAAACAAAAAAATCCTCCCCTCGAGCCCTGCCATGCCATGCGTCTGGGTCCAGGCCTCACTTTTTTCCCATGGCAAATTCTGATTATGATTGTACCTTGATTGTCACAGAGGCCAGTTTGCCAGGAGAGGTACAGTAAGACTTTTAATTTTCTAATAGGAAAGAAAAAGGGGGCATTAGCACGAAAAGGCTGTTTAGCTGGCTTGTATAAATCTACCTGTTTCTTCACTTATGGAAAGAAAAAAGAAAAAAAAAGAATAAAGAAAAAACTACCTTTTCATAATGCACAACTATTTACGGACTGTGTAGTTTAGTCTACGTAGTTAATTTTATTCGCTCTTTGCGCGGCAGAGAGATCTCTGCTCTAATACTTGAACACTGTGTTTTATTGTGGTAATTATGTTTGTGACTCAATTTATGTGCTTGGGTGCTGTACCGGATGTAATGGTGTAAGCTAGAATTCAATTTGAACTCAGGTTGTTTATTATAAAAATTGCATAGAGTATAGCTCTGTAGTGTATTAAGTCTTTTCTGTATAATTAGACAGTTAACCTTTGATTGTAAAATATATATTATATATATCCCAACGCAAAAAAAAAAAAAAAAAAGTAGAAAAAAAGTTCGTCCGGGATGTCTGGGAATTACGGTTCTCAAAATATTGAAGCAAGTAATTTTAGTATGCACAGTTGATATATATATAGTACTGTCTTTGTCGGTTGTATATATAATCTATATATTAAAAAAAAAGTAAATAAACAGACTAGCTTAAATATTGTTTTTGCACCAGTGAGCAGTTATCAGATTTCGGAGCTATACGTATATGTGAAAAGGGTAACTACCTATGGTTTACGTTTTAATTTTAATCAAATGATTTGATGGTTATTGTAATGAAGGTTAATTTTATTGATAATAAATTATACACTATAAAAACCTACATTTGGTTATTGTAAATTTGTATCCATTTTAAAAAATAAATCTGGGAAGTTAGTTGATGCAGAACGTACACTGTCTATTTCGAAATAGTTACCTCATGGCCTACTGACCAAATCGTTGTGTTGAAATGATATTTAACTTTTTGCCAAATAAAATATATTGATTCTTTTATATTTTGTGATGTTTTAAGATTATTAAGGAGGGGTTCTTCCACGGCACACCGAATCTTACCAGCAGACGTGGCAGGGCTAGGGCAGCTGCGGAGGCGAGGCGAGTAGCAGTGTTATTTCTGAGCCAAGGCAAACCCACGGTTCTATAAACGCAGACCSCAGGTGATGAAAATTTGGGCTTATTTTCGTCCTAAATGGGCTGATTCAGGTCCTAAATGCCATTGCTTCGCTGAGAGGAGGCTTTGCTCCCCCCTTCCGGATATAATTTGGTAAGCTGGCGCTTAGCAGTGCGAGGAGGGAGCCCCTTCAGATGGCAGCGGGGGCACAGTCCCGATTTAACGCGGTTTTAATAAATTCGCCTGGCGGGGCGGGGGGATTTAGGACGAAACCAAAATGTCCGACGTTCTTTAGTGCGGACAATAATGTAAACCAGCTCAGACAGCGACATTTAAGCTGAGATGGTTAATTAACCCGTACCAGAAAATGTCTAGCACTGTGTGCTTCAACGAGCTTTGTGAGAAGGCTCGCCTTACCAGCGCGTTCATTGTAAATTCCCTTCTAGAGATAATTGCCCATGCAAAATATGTTATTTCAAACGTCACCCATTTTTCCCCTTCCCTCGCCTTCACGTTTGGGATTTTTTGTCTCCCTTTTAAATGTCCCGTGGCAAATAAACACAGCCCCTTGCATTTTACTAGAGCCTCAGATTATATATGTATGTATGTATAGATATAGATACAGATAAAATTTTACTGACAATTATGGTAGAATTTATGGTGTCAATTTTACTCGCTGATTTAGCCGAAGGAAAGAGGTGGGCTGGCAGTAGGCTAGAGCAGAGAAGACAAAATAGGATTTATTTTTAAAAACAGAAAGAAGGTTTCTTCGGAGCGGAGGATTTCCACACACACACCCATTGCACCCACCCCTCCCCCGCCGCCCCAAGCCAAACCAAGCTCACCAACAAAAGAAAATAGCGAAGTCTGTGAGCTTGCTGAAATTTACCCTTGCTTTGGGCGGACATCTTACTGCTCAGAGTAGATGTCCTCCATAATATGAGCCGCAGCACACTTCTGCGCCACACCGATCCTTGTTTGCAAGTATGTCGAATAACAATAAAAGCCTTCTTGTTTTACGGAGGTACACTTACATATACATATGTATTTAAAGCAAAATAAGACGGGACACAGTTATGGTCTTGGCAGAAGTTGTTGTTAGGAAAATTCAGAGCCATACAGTGCAATAAAAGAAAATGACTGCTGTAACCGTTTATGGGGTGTAAAACGCTGCAGGGCTGAAGACAAAACTTAGGGAGCCGGCAAGAAGTTTACAGATGTGCAGAAGTGCGGGAGAAAAAAAAATGCTTTCGACTTCACCTTAAAAAAAAAAAAAAAAGAAAGAAATCCGGGGTAAGATTTGGTGAGTTCTAATTAGCAAAAGGGAGCTCGTTCTGGTGTGCACGCACACAAAAAGCCCCTAATTGATCCCTGAGCCAGTATTTGGGGATGCTGGGACGCCCTCTGTTGTTGCAGACAGAGGCAACTTCAAAGAATCAGCATTAAGAGTGTGTAATAAATGACGGGTCTGCAAACTGTCTGGAATTCGGCTCTTAATGAGTTTACAACTGTCCAGCCACAATTAAGATTTTCTACAAAAGCCTTTTCATTTGTTTTGTCTGGCTGTTTTAGATAAAGCGGGCGAGCGGAAATAACAACCTTTTATTGGCCTTCCCCTGCTTAAATCCAGGCTGGGAGGTGGACATTTATCTTCCCGTGCGCTGGCGGGCAGAGGCGCTGGCTCCGCGGGGCCGGGGCGGCGGGGCAGCGGGCGGCGGCGGCGGTGGCAGCGGTGGCGGCCGGGCGCCGGCAGGTGGCGCTGTGAGCCCGCAAAAGAGCGCCCGCCCGGCCGCCCGCCATGAAGCGCTCGGCCGCCTCCCCGAAAGCTCCTAAAATGTCGACTTTGTGGGAGCATAACTGGGGTGGGAACCGCTGGTTCGGTTTTAACGATAGGTTTGAGTTTCCCCCCCCTTAACATGGCAGTACGGTGAGGGATGCCCCTCTGTCACTGGGCGCGGTTGGGGTGGCATTTACCGCCTGGCCACGTTCGGTGCTCTCATGGCAAAAGTAACGCTTGCTCTGCACCAAGGACGTACCCTGCATTTATTCTCAAAACATAGAGGCATTTCCTTCTAACTAATAGAGACGGACGGAGCCCTGGTACTCAACTGCCAGCTCCTCTTTCCCTTGCCCCAGATCTTCACCCTTCTCTGGCGAAGCTCTGAGCCTTGCAAACAGGGTGTCCTGATCTCCCGAAGGGCTGGTGAGAAATTAAATATTTGGAGAAAGTGGGAATTGAAGGGTTCGGGCAGGATGGAAGAGGGTGTCCCCTGATCAGCCCGGGAGGAGAGCCCCCGGAGAGCTTCGCCGTCGGAGCGGGGGGCGAAGCGACGGATTTTCCTATGCCCTTCTTCGCCCCGCGTAGCTGGACACACAGCCGTGCGGGGAAACGGCAGCGCCGCAAACCTCTCGTTTGAAAATTATTTACCGGCGAGTAAAATTCCTCAACAGCTGTCTTTGATACAAATAAAAAGCCCTGCTTGTGTCCCCCGCAATTCCAGCTCTGTGGGACCCGTTGCAATTATATGATACAGATGCGAGCAGGCTGATGCTGTGCAAACTTGACGTGTCTCTCAAAGTCATTCCTAACTTCTCCTTGCCTTCTATTTTGATTTCCTCGAGTCGTTTTCGTATTTTTTACCTTTTTGCTTTTGTTGGCTTTCGCGTCTTCAGAATGAGGCTTAGTGGGGAACTGTGGAGTATTTTCAAATGGCAGTTGCCAAAAGAGAGGGAGGGAAAAGTAATTGGAAGGAAAATAAAAGCAGGAGGAAAGGAAGCATAAAATGTGGTCTGAAGTATGAACGTTGTATTTTTCAAGTTTAAGCCAGACGAGTAAACAAATCGCTGCGTAGTATTCCGTAACAGAACTACTTTCTCTGCGTTTTATTTACGTTTCCTTAAATCAAAGCCAATCTCTTTATATCGAAATTCGGCATCGGGAAGGAATGTGATCACTGAGCTATTTTTTCCCCGCCCTGTTTCAAAGATCTAATTCTTTCTAGGGATAAAGAGTAACAGCCACTCCCTGCTTTCTAACAAGAGCCTTCCTATCAAATGTTTGTCTACAATGGCATTGCTAAACTTATTATGATTAATTATTTTTTTCCCTGGGCAGTAAAATTATATTGAAATTAAAAAGTGTTTATGCGTCGTCATACTAAGTAATAACTTGGCACAATACGCTCCATTATAACCGTGGATAAATTACGGCGAGAACAGATTCCAAAACAACAAAATCTTCTCTAGTATGAACCACATCAAGATACTGCTTAATACGCAAGCCATAATCATGTAGTGCTCCCAGGTCGCTTATAACTTATGACCACCGTTTTATCACTACCTTTTACTTCCCGGAAAAGCTCAGAAGGCAAAGAGAGGTAGTCCAGAGCTCACAAGAAAAAAATAAATACAATGAATCCCGCCTAGAGGATTATTTTTAAAGCGTGTGAGAACAGCGCAGTGACCGAAACCTTGCAATCTGCGCTCGTTCGCCGTTTCCTCCACTGGAAAAAATACATTCAGATTAAAAGTGCGTTTTCAGGCGCGGGGATCCAGCCTGGTTTTGTGTGCGACAAAACGAGAGATTTCAGAGGCTGTTTCAGAGGCAGCGTTATGCCTAACACGCAGAGGGTGGGGGAAGTAAATAAGGTGGCGGGGACCCATGTCGGGGGGTCCTTTTAAGATTTGTTCAGTGAAGACTTTTTGAGAAAACTTAAGATTTGGCAGGGAAAAAAGCTGAAAGCAAAATATTAAAAAAAAAGGTGGCGGCAGTAAACACGCACACGCAAAGAAAAATACATAAACGTGCAAATTGTACAGAATCAGAGAGCTCAAAATACAACCACCCAGCTAATCTATTCGGTCCTACGCTATCCATATTTAAGTCTAGACATTGGTTATAGTTGCTGTTTCTTTCTTCTTGCATCTTGGTTTGTTGTCACCAGAGGAGCAATTTATTGGTCTAATGTCATCTACTTCAGCCTCTTTGATCTTCTTAGTCGTCGTCTTGTTTGCTTCGCATTCGTTTAACTTCTTGGGCCTTTATTCCTTTCCAGCAGCCTCTTCTGCCGGCGTGTTCCCACATCGTGATTGCGACCGCAGGGATATTTTCTAATATTGGCGAATTGGAAGAAATAACCGAAGGGGGCTCTTTTGCCAGCTTCTCCCTTACGCCTGCGAATAACAACTGCGTTTTCACGTACTTAACACTTGGCAAATATCTACATACAGCCGCCACATTTGCATGCTCTGAAGCACCAATATCTCAGGGATCTGGCTTCAGAGAATTTACTTGCTCCTGTCAGTAACCTATATTCATGGGGCTGCAATAACCGTGCATAAAGAGTCCCAAAGGGTGCGTGCGTGTGTGTGTTGGAGGTGTGTGCGGGGGGAGAGGGTGTCCCACGTTTACAAAACGTAAAGTTTAGGGTCCGTGCGAAATATCGCCAAGAACAATTTTAACTGGTGAGAAAGTCTTTGTACACAGGGCACCAAACTATAATTGAAAGGAGAATTTCCGGGGCAATTCCATTGTGCTCCTTCCAGTTTATGATGTGCAATACAGGCAGGCAGTAAAAGCTGTCTTTACCAGGACTCCCTGTCTGAGGGAAGGAAACTCATTTTACGATCCGTTTAAAGGAAGGGCACGGTGCAGCATCCTCAATGGAGAGCCATTCACATTGTTGGGGAGCCCAGTGTTTAGAAAAGCAGCAACGCTCCCCATCATCTGAGCGTACCGCTGCCGGCGCACGCTTAGGACTGTAAGGTATGTAGGATGTAAAGGTAAAAGCGGCATTAAACAGGCGGCTGAGATTTGAAGCTGTTTGTAAGCGATTCCTTCAACTCGGTGGGGGGGAGTCTTTCATTTTGTGATTTTTTTTTTTTCTTTTTAAGGCGTTCAGAAAGTTGAGTCCTTGCATTTTTTTTTTCCTCTTCCCCCCCCCCCCCGGAGAGTGACGGTGTTTTTTTCCTAGGGGGTAAACCGGCGGGACTCACTCCAGGGGGGCACCTTGATTTTCAAGGCTCTAGCAGTCCCCCGGGGCCGACGGTGGTGCGGAGGGGCCGGGCGCGGCGGGGCCCGGTGGCCGGGGGGTACCCTCATAAACCCCGCTGCGGAGTTACACACACCCCCCCCCCCCAGCTTATTTTCCTCGCGGCAAAAAACAACGCGTGGGTGACGAGCAGTCTCCTTTAAAGTTTATGTTTTATTTGATTTTATTTTTTTTGCAACGCCCCCCCGGTCCGTCTAAAGGACCACATGGGGTGTGTGTGGTGCCCCCGGGGGCCGAGCGGCCCCCCCCGCGCAGCGGCGCCGTCAGGGGGCGAGGGGGGGCGGCGGCGGCTGGAGGGCGCTGCGGCGGCGGCGGCGGCAGCGGCGGCGGCGGCGGCGGCGGCGGCGACGACCCCGGCCCGTCCATGGCCGGGCACCGGCGGGCCGCGGCCGGCACCACCTGTGAGGCAGGCGGGGATTGGCGGGCGGCGTCATATGACCGGTCACGTGCTCGAGGCAGCTCAGTCCAAAAGAAAATGGGGTTTGGTGTAAATCTGGGGGTGTAATGTTATCATATATCACGCTACCTCGTAAAACCGACACTGAAGCCTGCCGGACAACAAATCACAGGTCAAAATTATGAGCTCTTCGTATTATGTGAATGCGCTTTTTAGCAAATATACGGCGGGGGCTTCTCTTTTCCAAAATGCAGAGCCTACTTCTTGCTCCTTTGCAAGCAACTCCCAGAGAAGCGGCTATGGACCAGGCGCGGGTGCCTTCGCCTCCTCCATGCCCGGCTTGTACAATGTGAACAGTACCATATATCAAAGCCCGTTCTCTTCCGGATACAGCCTGGGCTCTGATGCCTACAACCTGCATTGTTCCTCTTTTGATCAGAACATTCCCGTCCTCTGCAATGAGCTAACCAAACCCAGCTGTGAGAAAGCGGAGGAAAGCAACCTGCACAACCAGGCTGAGCCTAATTTCCGGATATACCCCTGGATGAGGTCTTCAGGTAGGGGCAAGCGGAGAGGGCTCGGAGCCGTGGCAGCCAGGCAAAGCGTGTCGCCAGAATTACTGTCAGCACAGCCTTTATGGTTTTAATTATAGCCGAGGCGCCATTGCGTAGAAAGCCCGTGGCATTGTATGTAAATGAGTATCATAAAACTTTTTATTGCCCAATTAATGGGTTCTAGCCTCGTAAATTTATTTAACTCCATTTGCTATGGAATTTTAGCATTGAGTTGATTTGCGCTGTTTGCTATAGAAACGTGGAGAGTTGGCTGCGGGCTCCCACAGCTCCCCCGGGTAAGCGTCTCCCCTGCCCTCTGCCGAAGTTGGGCAAAAAAATCCCGCTCACTGGGGAAGGCGGAGGGGAGAGGGGCGTTCAGGAGCGGGGGACGGGCTGCTGAGGACTTTGCCAGCCCACGTTACCGAGATGTGCCACTCTCGTCCCCCCTGCCCTTTCCACGGAGATAAGGATCTATAGAAACGTACTAAACAGGGAAACGGGGCGGGGGGGGAGGAGGTTGGGGGCGAGAGTGGGTGAAAAAGGAGAGCTCTCTTCTGGAGCTAAATGCGGTATATTGTTTACGATCCAGGCGGGGTGGAGTGGGGGGGTGGAGGGAGCCTCCGACATTAAAATAAAATAAATACAGTCCAGTCTTCCAGCTCTTTATTTCCTCTTGCGAAACGCGAAAGTCTGGAAGGTTTTAGGGAAATACATCGCCTGGGGGGAAAGTTCCTCCTCCCAAAAGCAATTTCCTCCCCCACCTCCTCTCCTGAATGCTTTCTCTCCACTTTTTCTAGGTCTCGAGCAACTTAATTTTTGCCCTGCCTGAGCAGGGCAGGTCGTGTGGCCGAAATGTCTTTGTTAGGGCAAAGTGGGGGGGCGAGTGAAACTGAGAGAAGGGGATCATTCACTCTCGCTCGGCCGCTTTTTGTTTGTTTGTTTGTTTGTTATAATAATAATAATAGTAATAGTAATAATAGTAATAATAATAATTATGAAGATTATGAAAATACCCAGCTAAAAAGAGAAAACTTCCCACCTCTCTTCTTGCCTAACTCCTGGCCGTGTGTGCCTGCTTTCAGGTCCAGATAGGAAGCGAGGGCGCCAGACCTACACCCGCTACCAGACCCTGGAGCTGGAGAAGGAATTCCACTTCAATCGTTATCTGACTCGGCGGCGGAGGATAGAGATCGCCCATGCCCTCTGCCTGACGGAGAGGCAGATCAAAATCTGGTTCCAAAACCGGAGAATGAAGTGGAAGAAGGAGCACAAGGAAGAGAGCTCCAGCACCCCGGCTCCCAACGAGCCCACGTCAGCAGCAGCCTCTGTCGAGAAAGTGGAAGAAGACGAAGAGGAGGAGGACTAAGGAGTCCCACTCGAGGAAGCAATCTCTTAGTATAATGTATGCACATGACAGTTGGAAAAGCTCCCTTTAAAGGAAAAAAAAAAAAAAAAAGAAAGAGAGACTCACTGTTGTTATTTAAAAAAAAAAAATCAGTTCCCTTTAATAATCATCTTGCAAGCGAGCGTTTGCAAACATGAAAACATTTATTGGGGTGGTTTTCCAGCCTTCTTTCCACTCTCCCGTACTCCCCAAACCTGCCCTGTGCCGAACCTTTCGGTAGTATCTCCTAAGAGCATCCTACAATCATTTGTTTTTTCGTTCACCCAAACCTGGGTGGGTTTGTCCAGGGGACATTTCAGTGGGAGAACCGCTGCTTGCACAGATAGTAAACCGTGACCTTCCGCAGTAACTACCTGACTCAGTAGTCCCAATCATGTGTAAGGGGAAAAGTGCATTAGGCTCACATTAAGAAAAACTACCTAATTTTGAATAAGTAGCTCTGCACTTCTCTTTTTTTTTCTTTTCTTTTGTTTTTTTTAATTATTGTTAGAAAAGTATCATAACTAACAACTACACTAACAAAAGGTTAAACAGCAAGTAAGGGAAAAAAAAAGATGTTCCACAAACCACTACAATCTACAGCAATGATTTGTACTACCTATTTTCCAGACTACCTATATACCTTGCTCCGCCTACCTATCTTCGAAAGTATACTGTATTTTAGTAGTCAAAAGAAGATAACATTACTAATGTGAATCGCAAAATGCTTTTAGAAATGTAAGTGTAGTCGTTCGAAAAGCACGCATCAATAGCTTTGGTATAGAATTTGGTACCGAAAAGGCTGAATATATTTAAATTTAAAATAATATATTTATTCCAAAGCAATTATAAATGAAAACCATATGCTGCAATATATCTTTGTTCTCGATTCTTTACTATTCCGAGCGGGGAAGCAAACACACGCCAATATTGTACAAAGCGGTTTAATATCTCCCGTTGGCTTCTACCTTCGGCTGCCTCTGCTAAAGGCCGTTTTCTTATTCTAGGTTGATCTTACTTAATATAGCGGAAAGTGTTCTTTGAAAAGTGAATTTAAATGACCATGTAACCACCTTTAAAAAAACCCTGTTTGTCCTGATTATCCGAACGTGTTAATATGTAATACCGTGGATTTTCCTACAATAGCAGATACTGTATATTTGAACTATTTTTTTTTTTTTGTCATTTATATTCGTGTTGGAGCTCATGTGTAAGATCATGTCATAAATTGGGAAGTATGTAATTAATTTGGAAACTTTGTAGCATGGTGTATTGTTAAGAACTCTGTATAAATCCGTCTTGAAGGTTTGGCTAAAGTTTATTCAAAAATTGTATGTTACAATGTGTTTCGATGTGTTCGTTGTGAACATTTGGATATGCCGTGTAAGTATTGAAAGTGGAAAAAAAAATGTCTGTGAACTCTCTTTGGAAGTGATACCGTGTTCAAATATCTCCCACGATAAATGTGTTTTATGTTACACAGAAAATAAATATGCTTGTTGACAATGAATTGTGTTTCTTTATTAAGGAAACAGTCCGAAGGAAGCATCAAAAAATAATTTACACAGACAAATAAAGAAATTAGGCCATATAAATCTTTTTTTTTACGTAATCAGAAGGAAAAAAAAAATCCAAGGTGATGAATTGATAGGAATCAGTCAATTTCTCTATCTCGACTTCGTGATTTTTTTTTTTTCCCTAGCGCAGTTGATTAATAAAGCGGAAAGCCTTTTTTTATGGCAGGGCTTCCTTCCACCGTGTTCCCGTGTCCTCTTGCAGTCATAACCCCAGTCCAGGCGGCCGGCGATCAAGCCGAAATCGCATGCAGTGAAATAATATTTTGTAATGAACGGAAAGTGCGATGCGAAACTTCTCAGTGTACATGTTCTGGTCGGGGACGTGTGTGGCTTGTGCGTGCGGCTTTCGGGGGGCGGGGGGCATCAGGGTGGCATTAAAAAAGGGGAAAATCGCCCCACTTTAGAAAATGTATCATTTTTGCCAGGTACCACGTAACGTCAAGGAGATCTAATATCTTCAATCTTTTTTAAAAATTAAAAAAAAAAAAAAAAAAAAAAAAAAGCTCGCCCAAAAAGTCCCTTTATTGGCCAGGTAAATGCAGGTAGAACCAGAGCATCATTTGCGGAGAAGTTGCCTTTTTCTACTGCACTCCGTTCCTGGTCAACGTACTAATTGTAATTTTAATAAAATTAGTACAAACTCCAGGTCTTTTAAAAAAAACTCCAGGGCTGCCTCTGTGGTAAGATGGCGCCTCTCTAAGACCTGCCTCTTCTTAGTGATGAGGAAAAGGCCATAAATCCGTTGTTGTTTATGAAAATTTACAACTTTGCAATACAACTTTATGAGTTGTTCGGTTTTTCCATTGGTCGTTGTCGGTCATGTGGATGGTAACCGTGAACATGAACTTTTTTATAATTTCCCTTGCGAGAATAGAGCCGCATTCTTTTGCTGAGCTCTGTCCTGCTTCGGATCTCTCTGGCTTTCARTCCCCATTTCATTTGTTCTTTGTAAGGCAATAGTGAACAAAGTGTGCGGAGGTTCGGCATAAGCAGCCGCCTAGAACACAGATCCGGGATGGCAATTTCCAGTTCCCCCGCTGGAAGGTGTGGCATATTGGATTCAAAGCACTGGCGTGGCAGATTTTCAACTTGCAACCTGGCTAATTTCCTGCTTCTTCTGGCACCAAAAGGAGGGCGATTCGTCTCCTGTGCAGCCAAAGCGACAGCTGTCAAAGTCGCAGGGGCTCCTGTGAGCCAGAACCTAAAAGGTGAGAAATGTATATGACACTACCGTAAGCAGGGAAACATCGTTTAATACGTTTAAATATTAGACATGTGCAATTAAACCAAATGGAAATGTTACCGGCCAAAAATAGAGGTGTCTGCAGCTCAGTTGATTTCGACTTAACCAGTGCATGCAAAAATATGCCTGAATAAAATGTCTACTTTCTATTATTTAGCAAAGAAGCCGTGGATTTTTTTTTTTCCACTAAGTTTATTTCTGGTTGCATTTGCCAGGGGATTGCTGTGACATTCAGGTTATTTTCTAAGAATTCAGGTTTACAGCATCAATCCGAGGGGATTTTTTTTTTCCAGCACGAGGGAAAAAAAATTAAATCCTCCCGGCATTCATTTTTTTATTTCGTAGCATTAACTTAAAATTCATTTGCGGTAGCTGAAATTTAGATGTAATTTATTTTTGATTATTTCAGAAAAAAAAACCACCGGTCAGCACAATGTCTCCTGGCTCCCCCGGCACGTCCAGGGGAAAGGTTATTTCTAGACGGGGGAAACAGCGCGAATGTGTCTTTGGTTTTCTTTATCAGATCAAGCGCTGCCTGCAAAATCCCCGTGCCCCGCCGTGGGTCCGTCGGAACAGCGTTCCCGGCGCTTTCCGGCGTGGGTAGCTTGCGCGCCTCGGCTGCGCGGAGCGGGCTTTGCAGCGGCTAAACCGATTTCAGTGCCGGAGACGGAGCTTTTTTTTTTTCCCCTTTCTCTCCTTGTTGTGACTGTTACGGTGCGGCGGTGGGGCGGGGGGAGCGGCGGCTGGCGGGCCGGTGCCCCGCGGTGTGTGCCGGCGGGGGGGAGCGGGGCCCCTGGGACGGCGCCCCCGAGACCCGCCGCCGCCGCCCGGCTCCGTTCCCGCCTCCTCATGGCGAACGAGCGGCTCGGAGCGCTTTGAGTGTTAGCCCCGGCTCTGCTTGTGCTGCCGGGCTGATAAAGCATTGCATTTGCATTGCATTGCGGTATCCGCCGGACTGGAGCTGCAGTGAGCGCCGGATTATTTATTGCGGGGCCGGGGGTGCTCAGTGCTGCCACGGCGTGGCGGAACGGCGGAGGCGGGCGCGGAGCGGCCCCCGCAGCCCCTGGGAAGGGCAGCGCTGGGAGCCTGCGCTGCTCGGGGGAAACCCAAATAAAAGACACACACGCACACACACACACAAAAAAAAGAAATCCGGCCTACCTTTCCTACGGGAGCATCGGAGCTCGCCCCCCCCCGGCAAGATATTCCGGCAGGGCCGGCTCTGCCCCCTCCCCTTCCCCTCCGCTTGTACCTCGGTGTGTGTCAACTGTAAAATATCACAGTGGGAGCTGGCTGGGGAGGACCCGCCCGCGTCCCCCCGGCCAGGCTGCCGGTACCCCGCCAGTCTAAACAACGGTTCGCCTTGCCCAAACTGTTTGGATTAGGAGCTATTAGTTAAAGGCTGGTTTTGGTGACGCTGCCGAGCATGAGAAGGATTTGTAAGTGGTTTTATATACGAGGAGAGGAAGGCTTTTCAGCTTAAGAGGGTAAYTGCCCCCGCACCTGTATCCGAGGGTGGCTGGGGTTGCCGGCCGGGTTTTCGGCGGGAGGAGGAAGGTGAAGTGCTTGGTGGAGGAGGTGCTGGGGGTGCGGGGAATTCCGAAAACAAATAAAAGGCGGATGAAATACATGGGTATCGCAAAGTGTGACTTTGTTGCGGTGGCAAAATGCAGCGGCTGGCTTTCTGCTTTCCAGGGGGGGAAATGGTGAAGGGAAACTGCTGCGAAATGTGACCGGGCAGGGCATTTCCCCGGCAGAGCTGGGGGGTAAGATTATTGTAATTCGGGGGTTTCTGGGGGTAGGGGGAGGAGCGGAGAGGACGCCTGAATGTGACTGAAGCGGAGATTGCAGTGCAGATTGTTTATCTGTCACTGTAACTACTCTAACACGACCCAGCCAGGCAAACGTGCACATTTAATTCCTTTTAATATTATGGGATCAACGAAGAAATGTTTTCGCTGCCTGCGGTCGGGCTTTCGACAGTTTGAATTGGATGCAAACAATAACTCGAAAAAGAGGAATGTAGCAAAAAGAAAAAGAGAGGGGGAAAAAAATCAGTCTGTAACCGATGCTATAAAATGTAAATATAACTAAGCCTGGCGCGATTTTTTGTATTTTGGTCTCTGTGTGATGGATTCAAACAAAAGACCGCCTGGCCACAACTTTTTAAAGCAGGGCCGGTGGGTTTCGCGTGTCCCTAGTATTAATTTTTCACGGTACGTTTTCGTTCTGACCTATGTTGGTGAAAATCTGCTCTTTTAAAAACCTCTTTGTATTTAGCATGCTGTGTGCTTGTTTGCTGGTGTTCCCTCCTTTTTTAACTCTAGTCGCACTGAGTAAAAAAACTTTTTCTGTAGAAGGCTGGCTTTCAGGAAATACACGTTTCTGAAATGACCTCCCAAAGCATGCAGCTAGTGAGCTGTAATTCTACCAGGTGTGTTTATGGATTAGCCGGGCTGAAGAGGTTAAGGAAGTTGGAAAAAAAAAATTGGAGGCAATCAACATCTGAATGTGAAAGTCCAGCTGAGACTGTGAACAATACAAACTATTGTGGAGAGATGTTTTAACTCACTACTGTTTTATAGGTATCGTAATCTGCCCCCGGAAATGAGACAAACAGTCTCCCAACAACAACAAAACTCTCCTTTGAAAGCTACTTTAGGAAACGGGTCTCATACGAATGTCACTTTCCGTCAGAGCGAGTTTAAAATTAGGCTATTCGATCTGTTGTAATGGGCACGGATTATGAGTAAACACAGCTTGGAATGAACAACCCCGTGTTTTCTCCAGGAACTGCAGGGTTACGGCTGAATTAAAAGCGTCTCAGCGAATTTAATCAGCACTGTTACTGATGAAACTGTTACTGATGTTACTGTTACTGTCCCTGTCCTGGGCCAAGAATTATATTTCCGCTATGGTGTAACTGCCATGTTGAAAAATGAAGGTGGAAATGTTTGTTTCATGGGTTTTTTTTTCCCTCTTAAAGACACACATCCGCGTTTAATCAAATTATTCGGCGCAACAACGAAACCGATTGGCTTCTGCTGACTCATTAGCGGGGCTGTATTAATTAGGAATAGTCCTACTGGCTCGTTTTTGAATTTGAATGTTTGATTCCCTCGGCTCGACTCTGGCGGGGGGGGACTCGGCGAGAAGAGACACGTGGAACTTTATCTGGGCGGCTCGGGGGGCGCCGGGAGCCCGCCCAGCCCTTCCCGGGGCCTTCTCGGGCACTTGGTGCAAAAGAAAAATCCCCCTCCCCAGAAGGCCACTGTTTCCTGCCCCAGCCACGACCTCCGCGTTAATTATGGGAGTGTTCATTAAGATACGAGACCTCTTCCACGCAGGACGCGTTAGCCTCTGTCACAAAAGCTGGGTTCCGCGCTGGGGCGRGCTCCCTTAACTCTGAAGGGAAGCCTCAGTGGAGGGGCGATTTCAGAAAAAAATCGCCCAAAAACTCCTGGATGCGGTTGTGGCATCGCGGTGGGAAAACGGAGGGAGGCCGGGCCGCCCCCCCGCTCCGCGCTGCGCGGCTCTCCGCTCCCCCTTTCACGTGCTCCCTCCGCTCCAAACTTTCCCTCCGCAGCATCCACCTCCGCCTCCCTCCGCCGGAGAGCCGGGGGGCGGCTCGCCCACCCTGCCCGCGGGGCTGCGCGGCTCCCTCGGGGGCGACGCGCCTGTCGTGGGGCAGCCAACTTTTAAGGGCGCCCACCTACCCACACCTCCAGCCGTCGCGGGGGGGGTCCCCGTCTGCCGCTGTCACGCTGCCCGCGCTGCCTGCTCCTGCCGGGAATTATTACTATTACTAATATTATTATTGTTATTATTATTATTGGAATATTTTTCCTCCGGAGGGGCGGTGCCGTCCTGGGGGCGCGGCCGGTCCCCGCGGCGCTGCGCGCCGCGGCGCGGGGCGGCGCGGGGCGGCGCGGCGGGGCCGGGGCTGCCGGTAAGTTGGCGGCGCGGTGGCGGCGGCCCCGGGGGAGCGGGCGCCGCGCGCGCTCCCATTGGCCGCCCCGCCGTCAGCTGCTCCTATTTTCTGCTGTCGCTTTTGGCGCTCGGCCATCCAGAAACAAACCACTTCGATGACTCCTAATAGTTATCGCCAGATGTACTAATACACAACAAATCACGGTCCGGGAGAGGGGGAGAGCAAATGAGTTCCTATTTCGTGAATCCCACTTTCCCGGGGAGCCTGCCTGGGGGCCAGGACTCTTTCCTCGGGCAGATCCCCCTGTACCCGGCGGGCTATGATGCTCTCAGACATTTTCCGGCTTCGTACGGGGCAAGCAGCCTGCAGGACAAGACTTACACCTCACCTTGTTTCTACCAACAGTCCAACACCGTCATTGCTTGCAATCGGGCTTCCTATGAATACGGAGCCTCTTGTTTTTATTCGGACAAGGAAATTAGTAGCGCCTCTCCCTCCGGCGGTGGCAAACAGAGGGGGCCCGGGGACTACCTGCACTTTTCTCCCGATCAACAGTACAAATCCAGCGGCGTCCAAGCCAAAATTGTAAATGACGAAGGCACCGACCGGAAGTACACGAGCCCTGTTTACCCCTGGATGCAGCGGATGAACTCCTGCGCTGGTAAGGCATTTCAATGCAATCA
>JASVER010000033.1:5359826-5517055 GCA_030449065.1 Oceanodroma leucorhoa | reverse complement strand
CCTCGCCGCCGCCGCCGCCGCCCGCCAAGGGCCACCCCGGCCCGCCCCAGCCCCTGCTCCCAGGCCATGCCCTGCAGCGCCGCTGCGAAGCGGCCCCCGCCGCCGGGGCCGGCACCGGGCCCAGCTGCCCGCTGCTGCCCGACAAGAGCCTGCCCGGGCTGAAGGGGAAGGAGCCGGTGGTCTACCCCTGGATGAAGAAGATCCATGTGAGCACGGGTGAGTTGCCCTTGCCAGGGGGAGGTGAGGATGCGCCTGCAGAGGAGGGAAGGGGGGAGGGTGCTGCCGGGGCCGGGATGGGTCGTTGCGTGTGTGGCTTTTTTTTTTTCCCTTCCTTCTCCCTCCGCGTTTCCTAATAAAAAAAAAAAAAAAAAAGTGAGAAACCTTTTGTATCCGGGGTCCTTTATCAAAAGATTTACGAGACGCCAAACTGTTAGGGCAGTAATTATAGCCCCCATAAATTTAATTGCCCTGCAGTGGCTCTGGGCCATGTGTCTTTGAAGCTTTTCTTCTAACCCAAATGCCCATCACCATTTTTTATTGCTCCTCGATTGTCCCCACTGTCGATAGGCTGTGAAACAATTTTTCTTGCCGTTTATGTATCTTATGTGAACCTGGTGTCAAGTTATTATATAATGATTATGTTCCATCGCTTCCCCCCCCCCCATCTTTCTTTCCCCTCCGCGTGTGTGTGTGCGCCTGTGTGTGCACGTTTCAGTCAATCCCAATTACAACGGAGGGGAGCCCAAGAGGTCTCGCACTGCCTACACCAGACAGCAGGTCCTGGAGCTGGAGAAGGAGTTCCACTTCAACCGCTACCTGACCAGGAGGCGACGCATCGAGATCGCGCACACCCTCTGCCTCTCCGAGCGCCAGGTCAAGATCTGGTTCCAGAACAGGCGCATGAAGTGGAAGAAAGACCATAAACTGCCTAACACAAAGATGCGCTCCTCAAACCAGTCCACACTGAGCCAGCAGTCCAAAGCACAGACACAGGGCCACCCCCATCCGCTCGATGGGGCTACACCCAACGCAGCCGCGCTATAAATACGGTTATTATTATTTTTTTAATATATATATATATATTTACCTATCTATTGGGGTTTTCCAGCTGCCCCGTGGTGGAGGCTGGCCGTTTGGACCAAACAACTGTGTAAAACAAAAACGGAGCAGGAAAGGAAGACGAGAGGTGCCCAAGAACGGGCACATGTTTAAACCAAAACCCGGACGATTGTCTACATTGTATATAGATAATGGTTCCATGCCCATCATTTTTTTTCTATTTATGGAAACGCTCTCTTGCCCTCGGTGTAAGAGAGGGCTGGATACTGTCACGGACGAATTCTCTGTACCTAAGACGGACTCTTTTTTTTTTTTTTTCCTAGAGAACACTTTACAAATAAAAGACAGTTAAAACAAAGCAAAGACCTCGTGAGACACTTGTGTAAGGCATTGACTTGAATAGCGCTGTTTTGTGGCATGTTCGTGGATTCCCGTGTGCGTGTGTGTGTGTACGGGGGTGCACACGCACGTATGCACACACAGCAACACGGGAGAGAGAACGAGCATGTCCACGGGAGGTTAAAGACTTACAAAAATGTCCCCTTACGCTGTCTAAAGGAAAATGTTTTATGTATCAAAGGTAACTTAACTGGTTTTAAGTATAGCCCCCGCAGTAGCTGTGATCTATTAGTTTTTCTCCTCATTCCCGATTGCATTTATTTAAAGAAATATTGCTATAAAGGCTGTTGCTGTCTCCATATTTGGCACCGTCTAAATCGTTTGGGTCCATGTACAATTTGTGGATTTTTGGTGTAATGTATAACAGTGCCAAATGCTGGTAATAAAGATTATTATGTACAAAAGAATTAAACGCTTGAAACACAAGTCCACTCAGTGCTGTTTCATCCACCTTGTGCTTGGCTGGTGTTGGCACCAGGAATGGAAAACAACGGTTTAGCGCATTGTTTTAACCTGGATTCATCTTGTCAATAAGGTAATGGTTGCTTTAAATACAGTGAAAAACGTCCTGACTCCTAATTGCCCGGCTGGGGAAAAGAGCGCTGTAGGACGAGGAAAGGTCTTGCTTCATTGTATAGGTGAGTGGTACTCTCTTTAGCGGACTTATTGCAGAATTAGTCCGGCTCTCCATCGCTGTCCGTACGACTATTTTCAGCTGCGTTACAGAGTAGCTGTGCTTTTACTGGGAGCCAATAAGCTCCCATGACGGGTTTTGCTGGAGGAGAAGTCACACATGGTCCCCATGATAGCACTTTAAATCTTTAGCCAGTCGTGATTTATTCGTTCATTTTCCCCCGATTATGATTTCTCAATTGGTTAGCACTTTTGAAGGGGAATACATGGGCGGCAACCGAAAGTTTCTCTCAGCTGCCTTTTCTGTTTCCTTTTATTTTCTTTCTAAGACTATTTCGAAATGTGTTGAGAAAGCCTCGGCAGAAACACGAATTTGGGTACAACTCGAATTTTTTTTGACAGAGATTGTCGAAACGACTGTGGCAAAATGGGGTTCAAGTGGTTCCAGCTCAGGCTGTGCATCTCGCTGCTTCCAGGCAGCTAACGAGCGCAGGCAAAGCGGAGCTGCTGACGGGGAGCCTTGCTCAGGGCTTCCACAACAGAGAGTAGCACTAAGCTGGGTAGGAAAAGGCTTGGAAAGGAGCTCAAGTGCTAGTAAATCTTCCAGGCAAGGCCTGAAGGCCAAGACTTATTTACTTACCCAAATACTTCCGAAAGGGATTTTTGGAATCAATGCTTCTTTTCGCGTGAGTGAAGCCGCCAGGACTGGGTGCATCATCACCCCCTGGGTGAGGTAGCACCAGGCCCCAACGATATTGCCAGCATCCCTGCCTGGCCAAGGAGCACGGATCCTCCCGGAGAAAAATGTAACGTGCCACTGGCAGAGCATGTTCGGCATCAGAGAGGTGGCGGTTGTAAATACCCTCAGCAAACACTGCTGTCTCCAAACCTGACCAAAGAGCAGGCCTGAAAAGCGCGCTTCCACTCACATATTGCTGTTTACTAAACCCTAAATTGCCAGCTGCCTCCTTATAAAGGGAGAAAAATATAGCTGTAAGTGAAGTAACTACTATCCGCAAGCATGTAACTCTTTGTTTTGTTTATTGCTTGAGAATCCCTCAATATATTTAGAGCCAAAATTAGAACAACAGAGCAAAATTCCAGCTGAAACGTATTAACTGGCAACGCAGGATTTCTTTGGTGTGCAGCCTATGCGTATAAACCTGGTTTGCTCCCATTGTAAAGAGAAATGAAATCACGCTGCAAATAGCAATTTTAGCGAGAATCATTAATCACCTCCTACAATAAATACTTCTTTGTAATTCAACAGCGGTTCTGAAAGGCATTCTCTTGGAAAAGTCTGTGAAGACGCAAAGGATTTTCCTGGAAAAAAAAAAAAAAAGTGGTCATGTGTAAAGACACAGCATCTTGGCTGTCTGCTAAAAAAAAGTACACTCTCTTGCTGGAGATTGAACGGCGGACTGCAAAATACCCCATGGCAGATTATCGTCGCTTAAGGTAAATTTTCCATTTTCCTCCCCTTCCCCCTCTGCCTGTGCTGAGAGCGGGACGCTGCTCCCGGGCTGGGAGCCCTCTGCTCCCCGTCCGATACCGTCCGTCTTTACAATAACTTCGAAAATTACATCGTCCAGTTTAAATTCTCGCATTGTGCTCCCTTTGCTAAGGCAACCGGGAGTTCACCGAGAGGACAAATTTTCTGTCCCATTAATTGTTTTTTTTAGAGGAGCAGACTGACCCTTCAAACCCTTGACCTTTAAAGACAGTATTCTTTTTTAATCCGGCACTTGGACCTAAATGTCTCTTTCCCCCCCTCCCGCTCTCCTGGTGTCTCTCACACACGGATTTATCTGCTCAGGCCACAAAGGCGAGCGCGGCCCAAAACGCTGGACGTGGAAGTTTGTCAATATTTCAAAGAAAGACCGAATCACCTCGGAGTCAATTTGCTGGCCGCAGGGAACGCCACGCCGTTAACCCCAGTACCCACCTCCCCTCCACCCACCGAGAAAAATGCTCCTTTTCCAAGAGCCCCCTCCTCGTTTCTCCTGCAAGCTCTTGCTATACCTGGTGTTTTATTACACGGGGAGCTCAGCTGTGACAAGCGCCTTGTGATATTTAATAACTAGAGCCATCCTGCATTGGAGGATTACCCAGTGGGACTTTTTTTTCTTTCTTTTTTTTTCTTTCTTTTTTTTTCTTCAGGGTGCTTGCCGTCCCGTAGCCTTCTTGCCCGGTGTTTGTAAACGAGGGAGGGGTGGGGGGAGCCCTCACACAGGCAGAGATCTTGACAGGTTTGCCATGAAACTCCAGCCCCTCCCGGCCTCCCCCCCCTGCCCCGCGCTGGGGCCCGATCCGGGCAGCCCCGGGCCCACCCGCCGTTCCCACACCTCCCCCGGAGCCGGCCGGGAGGCGCGGCCCTGGGGGCCCCCGCACGTCGCGGCCCCGGGGAGGCGGAGGCTCTTGCCGGGTCGGGAGCCTCACGGCCTGGCCGGGCCGCGGCGGTGTGGGACCCCCCGGGGGTCGCCCCGGAGCCGTTCCCTCGGGCGCGGCGCTGCGCGGGCTCCCCAAGCCCGGCCCTCGCGGGTTCCGGTGGGGTCGGCGCTCCCCGCGTGGGCAGGGGAAACTCCGCGTCCGCCTTCCCCCAGCCCCGGGCAGCCCTCCTCGCTCCGCCCGGGCCCGCGGACAAGCAGTACTGACCCGCGGAGGGCAGCCCGGGGGATGCCCCCCCTGAGGCCCCCCTGTCCCCCTGCCAGCAGTGCTCAGAGCTCCCCCCCCGCTGCAGACAATGGGGGTCTGGGTTCAACTGGCTAATTTGGGGTGGGTGGGAAGGGGTGCAAAGCTGGCCCGTCTCGCTGTACAGAGCGGGCCAAACCTGTATTATTAATGCCCAAGCGCTCTCCCTAGAAACTGAGGAGCTGTCAAAGCCAGCAGAGATTAGGGGACCCAAGTACGAGGATCCCTGCGCTCGCAGATAAAGGTGTTGCGTCTGTTCTGGGGGAGATATTGAAATTTTAATCTTTAGGGTCACGTGACTCATTAAATAATTAATGCAGATAGTCAGGAATGGATCTGTGGCCGTCAGTCCTCACTAGGAGTGATGCTCTCAGAAGTGAAACTCAACTCCTTATTACTGGAGTTTGTTTTTCTTTCTTTCTTTTTTCTTTTTTCCCTTTAAAAAAAAACCCACCTGATTTATCTTGAAAGATTCTAAACTTCTTAAGCAAGCAGTAGGGTCTGTGTTGGTAAGTAGGTAGTGTGTATTTCTAGCTTGATGACTTTAATTGTTTGTGCTTGCTTTGTCTGCTGAGCATTTGCTTAACAAGTTTAATATTTAGAAATGTTAAATCTTTGTTTTAGCTGCCTTGTGGTCACATTACGGTTTTGGTGATTAAGTGTTACCGAGGCAAACACATTTGATAATGTTCTAATTCACACTGTGGAAGGCTGGGTGCCACAGTGCAGGAGGACCTGCTTTGTTCAATTTTCCTGGCGTTAATAAATCACCGGCTCCTAATGCAGGGCCAAAAAAGCAATGGAAAGGCAGTGAGCATTGTAAAGGAAAAGTCATGGGCGAATTTCTCTATGACTCATTAGTCTGAACGATTTATGTACGAACTTAAAGTGCCGCAATGAATATTAGAGTTTGGGATAACAACAAATTAGAAAAAAAAATGCCATAGCGTTTGTAAAGTGCTTTATTGCTACTTAGCAACTCTTTCAAGAAGCAGCATAGTTTAAAGGACTGTGGCAGTGTAAAATATGCTGGCGTGACTTAATAGCTCCAAAATAAATAAGAGAAAGTCGCTGGTACCATTTTCAGATACACGCTCCATATTTAACACGAGTGGGGCAACCCAGTCACGACACGCTTGATCGATGATTATTGCCGTTTGTAACATGACTATTGATTAGGGATCAAAACGGCTAAGGTATGAGTTTGAGCCTAAAATGCCAGGGGGTTCCCCCTGTGATGGAGCCGAGTAGAGAGAAAGGTAGAGCTAAGAATAACCCCAGGAAGCAGCGCCCGGGCTCTGCGATTGCAGATTGAACTTTCAATTTTCTTTTGTGTTTGCCAGTAGATTTTAGCAGTCAGCGCTCTCAAATTTATGAGACGGCAATAAACAGCTTAGTAGGCTATTATTGCATGATTTTATGTAGGCTGGAGTTCAACACCAAATTTAAAATTATTAGCGTAATTATGGAACTACTAAATTACCAAAGCAAAGTCTCTGCTCGAAAAGTTCTCCCAAGACAGACTTAATATTTCCAAGGCTCAGATGACACCCTTCCGCAAGCACTGTGTTATTTAATTATTAGCATTTACATTTACTGACAATTTTAAGATGCGTTAGATGGCTTTTATTGGCGAGAATGAATACGGGGGGTACATTATTATATCTGACAAATTCATATGTAAACGTGATTCAGTAAGTGGCATGCGAATAATCTGACTATTGTCTTTTTGGATTGTGCAATATTGTTTATTTTAGGGGAAGAGAAGCCATCCAGTTTTTTCCCTCCTTCAATGGCTTCCAGTGGCTTAAAAAAAAAAAAAAAAAAAAAAAAAAAAAGCTTTGGGCCCGATCCCTCTGCAGTGAGGGCAATTGTTAGTCTCTTATTGCGCTAATGGTGGCAGGATCGGGCCCCGGCTAACCGTTTGAATAAAAGCCCAACCACAATATGCCTCGCATTTAAACTGGAACCCTTCCCGCGTTTTATTCAGCAGACATGAACACCACGACTTGTGTTTTATGTCTGTTCTTGATTAAATGATCCTAAACAAAGGTTTCCCAGAGGAAAATAAAGCAGACATTCATGTAACAAGAGTTTGGAATGACAATATTTCCAAACACTTGGAGACAGAAGGCATAGCTGTCTACGAAAAAAAAAAAAAAAAAAAAAAGAAAAAGAAACACAACAACAAACAACAGCACACTTTTATTTCTCAGCTCCCTGTGCTCTTCACCCGGGTGGGAACCCACGCTCCGCGCAGGGAGCCCACGCCCGCTCCATCCCTGCCCGCCCCGCTCCTGGGCTCTCCCAGCGCACCCGGCAAACCATGTATTGCCTATGAAGGAGCAAAATACCTCCCCCTGCACTCCCCGGTAAGGCACTGTTTATTGCTTGTTTACAGGCAGCCCCGAAAAAAAGCCGCTCGGGGGGCTGGGGCGGTGGAAGCCGGGAGCGCTCCAGCCCAACTCCGCGCAGCCGAAGGAGGTAAGAGCCGGCAAGCGCCCAGGCTGCCGGCCGCTGCTTTTGCGCCGATCACAGCTATAAGCAAGCCATTTGCCTAGTACCTGCATGCAGAACAAGCCTGCTGGAATGACATTKTTGTTGTTGTTGTTGTTGTGATAAATATTTAACCTAGCCGGAATTTTTTTCTGGATTGGCTCTATTCATCTTCCGTGGGTGGTGAATGCGCGTGTCTAGGCAGACAAAGAAGTGTACGGGACCTGAGTGATCGCCATCCTTATAAAGGCATTAGGGACAGGAAGGATGCAAAGTCATTTGAAGAGCGAAAGAGGTTGAGAATTTCTTTGTCCATTCTTAGTTCCTTCCCAAATCAAAGGCGTAAGGCGAGGGAGAGCGGCTTGGAGCCATTTCGGCGTTGAATGGCTTATCGCAGCTTGTTTGTTTGCCTCCTCCTCGAGGAGTTCCGCAGCCAGTCCTGCAAATGTGGAGTGCATGTGGGGATGTTAGAAAACCTGATTTTTGCCTGAGCGCATGCACCAGAATGGCTCGCAGAYAAGTTTCGGGTATTTGTCTGTCCTGGCCTGCTTTGCACCGGGCKAAGGTCGGTGTTTGGTGGTTCAGAGTTGCTGGAGTCCTTGATGCGCTTGGACCTTTGGCAGGAGAAACGTAATGCTTTTCATAGTGACCATTTTCTTATGCCGGCCGCCGAGAGGGGAGGATTACATAGAATTAGCTGAAATTCCTGCTAGATTTACCTGCTTATTTTTGGACGCTGATGTACAATTAGTATATTTTACTACCTTTTAAAAGCGGTCATAAATTAGAGGACTACAAGGGCTCTTTGTGTTCGCTTAATGGGCTGCTTAAATCTTAACTACAAAAAGGCGCTGCAAATGTCTATTCACGCTTGTGTTAGGGAATTAAAAGCGAAAATATGGTACGAAGGAACCTTCCTCCTGTGGCATGTACCCACAGCATTGCGTGCAGAGATATTTGGGATTCCTAAACGGACCCAACACTCGCAGACTCAACTGACTCTGAGCAGAACTTCTCTCGCAAGGGCACAGTCGATAGCTCTATTCTTTTTATCTGCTTGGAAATGATCAAAGAACAACTTTATCTCTATCAGACGCACAGATGTAGGTAAACAGCTCTGCGTCCCAGCAGATTTAAAATCTTTCGAGGAAGCGAGGAGATAAATACTTATATCGCACGGTGATTCCCATTTCGTCTCCACATGGGAGTGATAGGCTCACCTCTTCACTACTGGCATACAAGTAAACTTGAAAGGCAGTAAAAATTCTAAATCTAATTATATTGAAGGTAACTTTAAATAGCATTAATGCAAAGAGTGGCTATTACTGCCAGAGCTGGCACAAAGGGTCTCTCTTAATGAAGGCACGTTATGAACTCAGATCTGTTTGTTGTTACTGAGCCTGGAATTTCAGCTCAGCTCGAAGCCATGTGTATAAAGCACAGAAAGATCAGTAGCAGACCTACTGATAAACTCCACATTTTTTCTGCTAGAAACCGTGTTTCAGGTCTCCAAATCATCGAGGTAATAAAACACAATGTTGAATGTCCAGGAAGAGGAACAAAGCAATATATATGGTGGCGGGGGAAATCTAGCATCTGCGGCTCGCAAGATCATTTTAATTTGTATTTGAAAACTCGTAATCACGATACTAGAGCAAAGAAAGCTTTCTCCAAAATCGGCGGAAGGGGATAATTTTCAGCTGCGATCCAGGACAGCATAAAGTTAGGCAGACTCCCCCTTCCGCCCTCCCAAAGCACACCCTGTGGAAGGTATTCACACGTCAAGAAGTTACTTTTCTTAATAATTAATTAGTTTCCCCACTGCATACATGAAGTTAATTGTTAAACAGTAGTTTTAGCATTAACTTGACCATTAATACTAATAAAGACGTTCATAGAAACAGGGTTTTGAAGCCAATGGCCATAGCTAGCGTTAAGGCATTTAAACTGACTTATGATTGTGATTTATTGCTTTTGTAGTTTCTATTTGCTCAGGACTGTAACTTCTAAAGCCATCTTTCTGCTTTTGACGCAAAGCAGTCGATAACTTTTTACAACAGCCCCAAGACAGACTTGCTCTGTTTTTTTCAACATCTGCTCCATTCCCCATTAATTTCAGTTTCATTGTTGCAGAAKAACTTCTCTGTGTGTTTCTTTTATGGGATCTAAACGCACCGTAAAAAGGATACTCGTGAATCCATCTCGAGTAAACACCAGCCTCGGTTTACGTTGAGTACGAGGGCTGCGGAGTTACCAGTCATGCTGATAGTTACAGACTTGGGCATGTCGTGTGTGGCTAATGCTCTCTCGTTTTCAAAGGTATATAGTTTTTATTCCAGTTCTTAGTGAGGGGTAATGTATGTATACCCTGCTACTAGCTCAGTCACTTCCATAAGAAAAATTGCAAATTCTTCCTCTGTTGTAATGTCACGCTGACTTTGCTGCAATGTCCACTGCTATACACTGTTACTGATGGCTTTAAATTCCAGCGGCCCACTTTTACAATCCAAGCGAGAGTATATAAGGCTTGCCCATAACAATAAAAATCACCTTTAAAAAGAAATCTCCTTCCATTCTGTTCAATGAAGTGCAGGTGAAAGTAAGAGGGGATATGTAGTTAGCTGAAAGTTTTCTCCAAGCTCATGCGGGTGGTGGAAGGATTTAGGCAAG
This sequence comes from Oceanodroma leucorhoa, assembly GCA_030449065.1. Taxonomy (NCBI): domain Eukaryota; kingdom Metazoa; phylum Chordata; class Aves; order Procellariiformes; genus Oceanodroma; species Oceanodroma leucorhoa. The sequence continues at coordinate 5,507,107 of JASVER010000033.1, read as the reverse complement.
GGTATATACATCATGATGCAAAATGCTGGAGTCACAGCACTGGTCCAGGAACACGTTGAAAGCGTGAACTATCTGCTTTTCTTTGACTCTTTCCAGAAAAGTTATGTGAGTTGAAGGTTTCTTTTGTTTGTTTAGCTTATTGTGTCAATAGCACAAGTTAAACAGTCTTACAGGGAAGATGTGGTGTGTTCGCACACAGGCGAAGCTGCCTGGCTCGGGGGCCGCATACAACTTTGCTCTTTTCTTTTTTCTTAATTTTTTTTCCCCTTAGGCAGAGAGCTCCCCCTCCCCATTTTTTTTTTTTTTTTCATCGTTAGAAACCTATAATTTTGTGCATCAGTCAAACTAGCTGTATAGGAAATGCGTAAGCACAGGTTTAACAGCAAGGTCCCAAAAGGTTTTACAAAATTCAGAGCCACGCCAGTGAAAGAAGGTGTATTCTTCATAGTGTGTTACAAGGACAAAAATCAACTAGCCTCTTAGAAGAGACTCTTTTTTGCCTTTGTCAGGTAATTATAGGTCTTTTTAGTTTCTACAGGAGCCCTGATGTAGCGCGTGGGAGATGAGCAAGCCCTGTACAATGGCAGGGCAGGGGCGGCCGGGGGTGAGGGGAAGGCTGGTAATCGTCCCATTTAGAAGGGGGTTGGAAATAACAGTATTAAGATTTGGTCTTTCTTCGGGGGTTGCAGGGCAGATGCGACGTGGAGCAGAGTGGCGGGCCTGGGGAGCAAATGCCGGTTAATTAGGCTAAGTATCGAAGTGCGGCTTAATCCCATATTATAAGAAGAATTCCTCTTACTTTCCAATGGGCTTTGTGTAAAGAAATATTGGTGTGGGAGGAAAAAGAATCAAACCAATCCCCCCCCCCCAATCATCTGCATTTCTTGGATTCCCCCCCCTCCCCCCTTAAAACTCTTCTTTAACATATTGGCTTAAGGCTTTAAAAAGCAAAGGCTCGCGCTAAGAAACCCTGTTCCTTCAATGATTCCCTATTTCAAATAAAAGGATTTAAGTTGACGTATGACCACGTGAGCACATAATACAGCGCATTATTGTGGCATTTGGAGTGGAGACCCGGTCTGGCTCCGTCTGCGATTACGCTTTTCCAGTTTCTGTTCAGAGCAAGCACTGCTTTCTATTATTTTTTTTTCCTCCTGCCCCCATCACCGTCCCCGCAAGAGCTGGCCATTTCGCTGACAGCTTTCGTTCCTTATGGAAAGGTTATTGTCGAGCCGAGAGGACGAAATGCTTCGTTAGAAAGGATGGATTTTATTTTAAGGTATTTCCGTTGATTGTTCATTTATGTGGTGAGTTATTGCTGTTCGAGGCAAAGGTCAGTAGCAGAGGCTGGAGTGAGTGCGTGTGTGTGCGTGCGGGTGTGTGTGCACCCGGAGCCAGGCTGCTTCCCCCTTTGTTTCAATTTGCTGCGGTAAATATTCAACTCTCCCCTCGCAGCGAGCAGAGCAGGGAGAGTTTGCTTCTTTATTTATTTTTCTCCATAGAGATCCCATACTGCTGTTGATGGCCAGCTACCTCAGCTCCAGCCCCTCGATTGCCATCTTATCATTATTTATGATCGGCTAGAGATTGGAAGCCTCTTTTATTGTCGTGTTCGGATTTTTTCCCTTAATTTTATTTTATTATTTTATTTTATTTGTGTGTTTGTGTGTTTATTTATGTATTTGGGGAAGTCGGAGAAAACGATGCGGGGGGCGGGGGGGGGATGCTCCTTGGTCGGTGTTGTGCTCGAGTGTGCGGCGGCGGCGGCGGTTGTTGTTTTATGGGTGTTTGTTCGGCCGCTGCCGCTCCGTAAATCGATGAGTATGCGATCGTGCTGCCATTTTATTTATGAGGCTTTAGTGGTACTTTGTTTACCGTGCGCGGAGGGCTGCATGGGCGCTCAGCTCTGTGGCAAAGCTTCCCCTTCCCAAATGAGCCAAGGGGCTCCTCTTTATTTCTCCGCGGTGAGAAGGAGATGAACCAAGAGCCAGCCATGGCTTCTGACAATAAATCAGCCTTAGAAATGTGGTTTTGTTTCCTCTCTCTCTGAACGGGGATCTGGAAAGCGAGAATAAAAAGGGAAGGAGTGGAAATTACCTTCTAGGAGAACATAAATTAGTCCTGAATTCACATCCACACCGCCGTTTATATAAATATAGATATATCCGTACGTATAAATATRTAAGTATTTGCATATAATTATAAATATGTGTGCGTGGCTATATATAAAGAATGCACTTTAAATGACGAAAATTAAAGATTACTTGGCTATGCAAGGAGGGAAAAATGCTATATAAAACGACATTTCCCCGGTGTGTCCCGGCTTTGGGAAAGGTCGGAGCGCTGGGGTTCGCTTTCCTCCAGGTCGCCCCGAGCCTCTCGCCTGTTCCTGCTGTACCATTTTGTGCCCAGCTACCGGGTGCTTGTAATTACTCATCTTCTAAGGGGTGAGAAAGAGAGGGAGAGAGGAAGAAAAGCGAACGATGATGAAAACTCCACTGAAAACAAACAAAAAAAAAGAGGTTATTTCCACTCGGAGCTACTCGCCGCCGTTCTGCAGAGACCTGCAGGGCGGAGATGTTGGGGCTGTTCTCTCGCTTTCCTGCTTTTTAAGTAGCTCTCAGAGCAGAACTGACCCAAGAAAATGCTATTTCCCCTTCTCGCCATACTGAAGCACGTTGTCCTTTCTTAGACCCGGCGTCTCTCTCTCTTCGGCGAGGGGAGGAGAGCTGTTTCGCTCCCAGCTATGTATCTAAAAGCCAAGGTTGGCTTTGCCGTATTTTGAAATGGGCCAAAACGCGCTTCAAAAATAAAGTACAAGCTTTAATTGCAGCTCAATTACTTGGCAGCGTTTCCTCTGATTTATGACYCAGTTCTGATGCATATTGACCCAGTTAAAACACTCATAAATAATACAGTCCTGCTCTAGAGCAAACGAAAGCAATAAGAGTTTTGAAGGAGAGGGGGATTTCGGCGAGTTGTGTAAATAACCTCAGTCTGCTGAGCAAATAGCAATGAGTCCGTTGCCATTCTTTAGTGTTAGAGAATATAAACAATAATTCAGATTAACCACGGCTTGCTTCGATAGTCCAGTCCTTCTCTACGGCAGCTAATATCCCCTCCTAACTCTCTAACGACTTGGACAGGCACCGCTTCCAGAATTGGTTCCCTTCTCCAGCAACTGCCCGCCTTGCTATCTCATCCCTAAGAGGTCCCCCAAAATCAGCCCTGAATTATGGTGCTACCTACTTCCATTTCGGAGCATCCAAGGACAAAGCGCTTTACAGGCATTATTTTATTCGGAAACGAAGAGTAATTCCATGAAAGGAGGGGAGTCCCGCAGGGTGGAACCCTTCAGGAAGAAAAAGCAGCTCATTTCTGACCCGGGAATCAGCCCCAAACACTGCCAGTCCCTCCCCGAGCTGAGCCCTATCGCTCTCCCAGGAACGGAGCAGAAGGAAAATATTCGGCCTCTGGGAGGGAAAGACAGATAAAAGCAGCGGGGATCTGTGCGTTGGGACACTTATCCCGACATCATAKGAGACATTAAAAAAAATAATCATCTTCTCATGTTTAAAATGACCTCTTTGGGGAGAGAGGGGGCGTGGGGAAACGGGACTAATAGGCGAAATCTCCCAAAATACTCTCTGCAAGCAGTAAGACGAATGGAGGAAACACTTCAGTATTCCTATGAACCACTTCGGTTCTCAAGATTAAAGTCCCCTGCAAGTCCCTTCAGTTTAAAAAAGACCCCCTCCCCCCCTCCCTGTCCCCGCTCTTAAATACAGACATGTAGTCAGAACATCCCTCCGGAGATCGCTCCAAAGTTTAAACGCGCTCCTAGGAAAAGATCTCCCAGGCTTTCGGCAGGGCTCCCCAAAACGGCTGGCTCCCCGGCGTCCGCAGGTTTCTGCAGTCCCCAGCTCTCCCCCTTGCCAAATCCTCCTCTCCAGTCCGGGGGGCTCCGTCGGGGTGCAGCGCTGCCTCTCGCTATTTGGTCGGGCAAGAGGGCGAATGGCCGATCAGCAGTTTCAGAAGAAAGTGTGGGGTTGATTATTGACTAAGAAGACTTTTTTCTTCCGATGCAACATTCAAGGGATTGTTTGAAGCAAAACGCATACGCGGGATTTTTGCCTCTCCTCTCCTCCTACGCTGCCCGCTTCCCCTTTCATGTGGTGCCTTCTCACTTATGCCATAAGGAGCAAGTGTTTTCTGTTTTAGTGCTCTGTTTACAGCTTTGGTGCATGAAGTCATAAATCTTGCATAGCCATAAATGACAAAAACCATTGGTATGCGTAAGAGGCCACCCTAGCCTTATAGTGTTTTTTATTTCTCGCTTCCCTCTCGCTTTGTTTGTGCTTTAAGATGACGCCGGGGTCCCTCGTGCTTTAAACGGACTAGTTATATTTTTAATGCCTTACTTAACGAAGTAACGTCAAATTTACACCTAGGCATTATTCGGAGCCTCAGCTTAATGCACGGAGCCCATAGTCCAGCTACCATCTGCCAGAGGGGCAGGGGCTGCAACTTTATTTAAGTTCTCCTTTGCACGGTCACTGCCGTGTTTCTGTTGCAGGGAAACGGGGGGACACCACCACCCCCAAAACCCGGGGCGCTGGAGAAAGAGGCGAGCGCCTTCCCCAGCGCTGCCGAGGAGCGGGAGGCGAAGGCGAGCTGTGCGTCGCCGGGCCCGCATCCACGCGGAGCTGCCGCCCACGCGTCCCCACGGGGGGCTGCGGGCACCCCGACCCGCCTGTGCAGCACATGTGTGTGTGTGTGAGCGCCTCTGTGCCCGTCCCGGGTGCTGGGGATACTTGGGGGGCGGGGGGTGTCTGTGTGTACATCTGTGTGTGTGTGCGCTCACGCATGCATGAGTTAATAATTAGTAACTCTAATGATTTCCAGCGTGGCTCTGAAAGCATTGCCCAGAGCGGGGATCCTGGTGGGCTTCGGTTAGCTCTCCGGASGCAGCCCCGGCTCTCCGGGCTTTGCTACCCTCCCCGGGACTCGGCCGGGGCTTTGCGGGGCTCCCGGCGGCGGGGAGCGGCAGAGTGGCTATTCCGCAGCCGCCCCCCAAGCCCACCGGTAAGAGGGACAAACCCAAGCCCCCCCCCCAGCAGCACCCCCGGAGGCTGGTGAGAGAGAGACCCTTTGTGAGCGCCGTTTGTCTTCATTAGCATAATTTTCCTGGACTTCGGTGACGCCCGGGTGCGGGGGGGCCGCACTCCTTCACTGCCGCGCTCCTCCGCTCCCTCCCCAGCCCCCACCCTGCCSCAGGCTTCCCTAGGCGGCCGCCTTTCTTTCTTCCTTCCTTTTTTTTTTTTTTTTCCTTCTTTTTTTTTTTTTTCCCCCATCCACTCCCCCCCACCCCCCTTTCTTCTTTCCTCTCTCTCCTTCCCTTCCCAGAGCAGCCCTGGGAAACATCCCCGTCCTCCGTGCCCCGCGCAGGGGGAGCCCGGCACGCCGGGAACCGGCTCGGGGCAGGGTGGGCAGCCTGAAGCGGGAGAGGAGCGGGGGAGGCGGGTGTCCGGAGCAACCGTCCCCATCCCGTGCGGGGCAGGGCTCGCCCCTCCCGGTCGGGGGGTGCCGGGTGCGGAGGAGTTGAGCCGGTGCCCACCCCGCGGCCGCAGGGACCGGGCTGGGGCAGACAGCCTCTGCTCCCTGGGCTGTGTCGCCTCCAAAAAAAAAAAAAAAAAAAAGAGAGAGAGAGCATGCTGGCTTCCGCCTCAGTCGTCAGAAGTTAAGGTAAGCAGGCCACAAATACGCTGCTATCAGTCGTGAATGGCGGAGTTTATGTCCCAGTGATTTATGACCGTAGACTTAAATGTCGGTTCAAGAAGAGTTCACAAGCTGGGGCTTCCTTCCAGGCAGTGACTGATACCCTTACACTTCGTGTTCAGGCAGCTCTCTCTCCTCTCCCCCCCCCCCCCTTCTCTCAACTTTGTCTTTATCTTTCAGGAAATCTTTCAGGGGGACTGCCTGGTTTTTCGTCCTAGAGTCAGAGTTTGGGGCTCGGCTGGGAGTTACAGGGCAAAGATCTGGTGTGCTTGGGAAGGGGGGAGGCGGAGGGAAGGAGAGGGTAGGGGAGAGCTGAAGTGGGGAGTGGGGGAAACGGGGGGGACTTGACTCCCACAAGCAGCTTTTATCTGCTGTCCCCGGACTGTCTGRGTGAGGGGAGAGAAGTTGGTAAAAGGCAGAGAGGTGTATTGCATAAATGGAGATGGAGCCGATTAAATGGGCATTGGAAAAAATGGGGGCCCAAGTGTGTTTGTCAGACCTGGCCTTTTGTCTCCGAGGGGGAGAGGAGAGCTCTTCCCACTCCAGGCACCGGCTGGGGTGGCAAACTTTCTCCCCCCCCGCCGTTAGGGCGCTGTTATTATCGTGATCGTTGCCGCTCTTAATCCCGCTATTCCCGCTTTCGCCAGGAATGGCCGGGCGCTCCTCAGGTTACCCCCGCTTCTCTATAACTTTGTAGGAAGTGATTAACTTGGCAAAGCCAAAGGCGGGAGCTGTTTTTTTTGTGTGGTTTTTTTTTTTTTTTTTTTTTTTCCTTGCTGGCAGGCGGCCGAAGCTTCAATAATATTTTGCCTTCCGAGTAAAGTTGCCTATTGTCTGCGGGCAGGCGGCTGCGGGAGCAGCGCGCTCCGCATCCCCGCTCAGCGCTGCCCGTCCTGCCTGCGCCAGCAAACTTCCAGGCGGACAGGGGAAGGCGAAATATTTGGTGTCGCGATCATGAAATCCGTGTGCCTTTGTAAAATCACTGCTGGCTCGTTATTTCCTCTTTCTCCTCTGGTAGTGGTGTCTATATTCTCTCTTTCAAAGGAATTGAGAAAAATCACACCAGGCCTCGATAGCATCAGGAAGGAGAGGCGAGGAGCTGGAAATTGTGTGCGCGCCTCAGATCTCCATTGGTTTATTAGCTTAATAACATCCAAAGAGCTTGATTAGTGCAATAACAGGGTAGCCGCCCTGCTGTAGGTGTGTTACCTTCATTTTGTTACGATCTAACAAAGGGAATGCTGTTTTCTAAGAACTTGTATAACTTGAAAGGCGTAGAATGAGCTCGTTTGGTGCATGTGTTGTGTAAGGCTTTTCGCCCCTAAGCATTTGTCCTCGTTAGATGTTTGGGGGGGGAATATCCAGCTGCTTAAGTGCAGGGAAAGTGGCAAAAGAAACGAGAGCTCTTCTGATCGGAAAAGACGTGGTTGTTTGTCAGCAAAGGGGTAGGGGGACAGTGAGGAGCACACTTCAATTTCTGAGAACAATGTGCGTGTGGAAGGAGCTCCTAGATCGGAGATTACCCACAGGTCTCCTCTCCCATTAATGTGAGCGATTCTTTAACTGGTTATTTTCAGACAGGTAACGAGCAAACTTTAATCGGGGGGGGGGAGGGGGGAACAGAAAGAAAGAAGGACAGGGGACAAAAAGAGGGGAGGGGGGAGAAAGGGATTCGCCCGGGCAGGAGAAGCATGTTCTGGGTTTGTGTCCACCCTCTCCCCAGCCAAGTGACCCTCATACATCAAATTACATAGCAGTTTCCAAGACAGAACCTATTATCGCTAAGTTGGAAGGAAAGTTCAAACCGTGGTCATGGAGATGAACGCTGGTTTTTCAGGTTCCTGGTGTGTTTTTTTCCCCCAATCCATCATGTTTTAACAGGTAGGATCTGGCTGATTCCACGAAAAGTTAGTGTCTTGAAAATAACTGCTGAAAAAAACAAACCAACAACCGCCAAAGCGCCCAACTTGCCCCTGCTGGCCTCGCTGAAGGGGCTTCGCGCGGCGCTGGGTGCAGCTGAGGCTCCAGACCCGCTCGCGGGTGGGAGGCAGGCGCGGGGGCTGCGTGGGGCGGCCCCAGCCGCGCTCCGGGGGCCGAGCGGGAGCCGCTGCGGGCGGCGGCCGGGGCTCGCCCGGGCAGAAACGGCTGCTGCCGGGGTGCGTGACCGGGGCGACTCGGAGTGGTGTGCGAGCACGGAGGGGAGAAGGCGCTGGCTTTGTTTATTTTCCTATCGAGCATTTCATAGACAAGCCAAAATCCGTCACTTGGGATCGGGGTGTGTAAATATCCCTGGCTAGGAAACCTTTCCACCCCACTCCTGCCCCCTGCCACACGTAGATGGGAACAATCTCATGTATTTCTTTGGAGTTGTATGGAGAGCCGTAACTTGGAGAGAAAGGTTAAAAATAAAACGACGCCGGTTACAGGAGAGGGTTTGATCCTAGAGCCAGAATGAAGGAACAGCCCAGCCCCTTCCCATTACCAATTCCTCGATCACCTTTATCTCAGAGACTGGTATTAAAACAGCCTCTTGGTAACAAATGATCAACCCCCTTGCTGTGTGGTGCCCTGCTCTGTTTCTTAAGCAGAAAGAAAGAAAAAACTCTAGAAAGCCCCTATCCTGGTGCAGCAAAGTGAATATTTGTAGCTGCCAGTAAATCCAGGCAGCTTTTATATCGAAATGCTCTGCGCCTGAGGCCAAGTCATGCTGCTAAATATTGCTGACCACTTTTTCTTTTATGGCTTTCATGTCACTTAGCTATTGAAAGTAAGATGGATTTGTACCATTTCTTCACCCTGCTCTGCTCTCCCCACACCCCAGGTCTGCCCGGAGAGGCCATTGGAGGAAGAGCGCCACGTGACAGAGGGGTGCCAATGTTATTCTCCAAGGGTGTCAAGACCCTGTCAGTTTGTGAAATAAATATTGGGAAACAACGAAATGCAAAAAGCGACCTACTACGACAGCTCTGCAATCTATGGTGCCTACCCCTACCAAGGAGCAAATGGTTTCACTTATAATGCGAGTCAGCAGCAATATCCTCCATCTTCATCACTTGTGGAAACTGAGTACCACCGCCCCGCGTGCTCCCTCCAGTCCCCCGGCAGCTCTGTGTCCCACCACAAGGCCAATGACATCAGTGAGAGTTGCATGAGGACCCTCCCCAGCCAGCCTCTTCAGCCCCCCGGCCTCGCCGACCCGCAGGCCCCACCGCAGCCGCCTCCGGCCCAGCAGGCACAACCTCCACCTCCATCCTCCACCTCACCATCTCAAAATGCCAGCAGCAACCCTGCCCCAGCCAACCCCACCAAGAGCCCAGCTCTTAACTCGCCCACGATGTCCAAACAGATATTCCCGTGGATGAAAGAGTCTCGGCAAAACACAAAGCAGAAAAACAGCAGTTCCAGTTCAGGTATGAAACATGCTCCCCCTTCTCCCTGGGTACCCCTGGGCTGGCCACACGTCCGGCGGGGAGGAGGGCAGCCCTGTCCACCTTCAGTTCTGGGAGGGGAGGGAGGGTGCTTTTTCCCTTTCCAAGTTGACCCCCTCGAGCTTTTGGAAAGGGGTTGCCACCACTCACTAAAGGAACTTAGTGAACAAACCACCCCCTGCAAAACTTTCCCAGCCTTGCAGGATGGGTCCGAAGTGATTTTGTTTCCTAGCGGCTAAACCACTTGTGCACTCCTGCATCTATCACATTTCCTAGGTAATCCCCCCTCCAGTAAATCATGTCAGTGCGGAGCAGCCCAGACCTTAAGCCAGAGGCCTGTCCCAAGTACTTTGTTGGCACGGTGCTGTTAGATTAATAAGACAGTGACCTATCTCTACTGAAGTGTAACAGGAATAAAATAGCTCATAATCACGTGCAGGCAGGATCAATGCCCTGCATGCAGTCAGAACCTCTTCCTATTTTAACAAGCTGATTGGCAAAGTTACAAGCCTGGTAAACAAAAATCATTCTGGAGTGCCATAAACTTCAGCCCATAAAATATTATTTGAGGGTTGGAAGTGTCTATTAACGCTTTTATTACTCCAGCAAACCCAAATCGATAACACCAGTGCTAGCTCCAATGCCCAGGAGTTGGGCTTATATTAACCTCTCCCTCCTTTTCTCTTAAATGTGCCTTGGAAATAGAGTCCAAAACTTTAGAAAATGTCTTCGCCAGTCTGCTTTTTAAAGCCCTGGTAACATTGCTGTTTACAACCTTCCATATTATGCATTTATTTTATTAAAAAACAGTAACATTTAAATATGTCTGTATGCCTATACTCAAGTCTAGCCACCGTATGTTGTTCTTATGTATATTATACTTCCCAATCACTACCATATGTTTACACTATACGTTAGACATGATAGAAACACTATACTGTCAATTCTATGCTTATATGTTATAATGTTATATTGTAGATAGCTAACTTTCAGGCATCTCTAGCTGATGTGTGTATATCAGGATGTTCAGAAAAAGAGGGCTGCAGGTCTTTACAGCAATGGAGAACAGCTAGTTCTCRAAGACCCTGGTCCCACCATGTTAACAGAACCATAGGTTCACCTTCAGAGTTTCTAAACCCCACTGTGTTTCCCTGAACCTTTCTTACTCCTTCATGCAACGCTCAAGATATGTTGTATGCTGTCATTCTTAAAGGAAGCAAGTATAGTCATATAGTGACACTAATGAGGTGAAGGAAGTCTATTGAGGCTTGTAGCTTGGCATGACTGAGCTCATGCCATGGGCGAGTACTCATTGCACACATGGGTGTTCACCTCATGTCTGAGAGCTGGACTCAGGTGCTGGTGTTGTTGGCCGTTGTCTCTGGTTGCCATGTCTGGGTTTGCCATGCTGATTGTGTTCTTTGTGTGATTTACATAGGTGAGAGTTGTGCTGGTGATAAAAGCCCTCCAGGGCAAGCCTCCTCTAAGAGAGCCCGTACAGCTTACACAAGTGCCCAGCTGGTAGAACTGGAAAAGGAGTTCCACTTCAATAGGTACCTTTGCAGGCCACGAAGGGTAGAGATGGCTAATTTGCTCAATCTCACAGAAAGACAGATCAAAATCTGGTTTCAGAACCGCAGAATGAAATACAAAAAGGATCAAAAGGGCAAGGGCATGATGACCTCTTCAGGAGGACAGTCCCCAAGCAGAAGCCCTGTCCCTCCAGCTGCTGGGGGATATCTAAACTCTATGCATTCTTTAGTAAACAGTGTCCCCTACGAGCCCCAGTCACCTCCGCCATTTAACAAGCCTCATCAAAACACCTATGGCATCCCTGCATCGTATACTGCTCCTCTTAATAATTGCCCACCTCCTCAAAAGAGATACACGGGAACGGCAGCTGTGACACCTGAATACGATGCTCATCCTCTTCAAGGCAATGGTTATGGGAATCCACATATACAGGGAAGCCCCGTCTATGTAGGGGGCAACTACGTGGAGACCATGACCAATTCTGGGCCTTCCATCTTTGGTCTAACTCATCTCCCTCATCCTCCCTCTGCCAACATGGACTACAGCGGGGCTGGGCCAATGGCCAACAATCACCACCATGGACCTTGCGATCCACACCCAACATACACAGACCTTACCGCTCACCATCCTTCTCAGGGAAGAATTCAGGAAGCGCCCAAACTCACCCATCTGTAAGAGACAGGAGTCACTAAGTGGAACACCAAGCCCCCAGCTTTTGGAAAGTACTCACCCCCTCCCTTCTCTGTCTCCTCCCCCGCCCCATGTGCCCTCCCCTCCCCTTCTCGTTTCTTTTGTTCGTTTTGGTTTGTTTTGTTTCCTTTGGTAAAAGCGTTTTCTAGTTTATGTGACGTAGCAATATTTGTTGCTTGAATTGCTCTATAGTTTCACTAGTGGATATTTATCTTCTTGAACTGTAGCCTTGTGTCTCACTTTGGGAGTATGCAGAGGCTTTATACTTTACCTTCTATACTTTTATCAAAACAGGGTATATGAACAAATTTTCTATAAAAGGAATTCTTAAATGTGAATTTGTTCGTACATGATTGATCCCACGGGGAAGCAATTTTTTTTATTGCACTTCTTTTAAATAGCGAGAAAGACATCAAAAGCGCTTGGACAGGGACTCCCTGGACAATTATTAATACGTGTAAGTCTTTCAATGTGTGTATGCTGGTGAACATTCAGATTTATTTATATTTTTTTTTTGCAAACATTGAATAATCTAAGTGTTTAAATTTTTATTTATCCCCATTTGTTCATATTTATATATATATAAAAAATCTGTACCCTGAATATTCAGGAAGTATTTACCTGGCCATATGTTAGGTGGCATATTGGCACGCATAGGAAATATAATTTGAAAGGAAACTATAACTCCTTTTATTAAAAATGGTGATAACGATGATGATGACGATGCAATAAAATCTGGGAAAAAAGATCACGGTTTGAATACTTTATGCTTGTAACATCCAGCTAGGCAGAAAGTGTGTGAAGCTGAAAAGGCTAGATTTGTTTTGAAAGTTATACATTCCTTGCTGCTCACGTTCTGAACAAAAAAAATAAAGTTTTTATTCTGAATAATAAAGAGTTAAGAACATGTTATTCGCAGCGCAAGGGAAGGGAGAGCCCTTCATGACGTGGGGAGTTGGGAAACTCGTCTGTAAACTCACACGAGGATCCGCTCGCCCACCCGAAGGGCCCCGCGACGCCTTTTCAGCATTTCATAGGCAGGGAGAGGGATTTTTTTTTTTTTCCCCTTCCAGCGGGGTTTCGCGGCCCGCGGCGGCGGCCGCCTCCTCCCGCGCCCGCTGCGCGGTGCCCGCCCGGCGCGGAGGGCAGGCGGGCGCGGATCGCCCCCTCCCCGCGGCCCGGCCGGCCCCCGCCCCGGGGGTACCTCCGGTGGGGGACCGGCCGCGGAGCAGCGCGGGGAACGTTCTCTGCCTCCCGGGCAGGCCAGCCGGGGGTGGGGGTGTGTGTGAAGCACATGGGAGCAGAGCTGAGGATAAAGCCCCGCGTGGGTGTGGGCGCGGGCGCGGAGGGGCCGCCTCGCCCCCCGGCTCGCCCGTTGGGGCAGGAGGGGAGCCGCGTGACGGCCGGCTGCGGAGCCCCGCCAGCACTTGGGAGCAAGGGTGGCAGAGCAGGCCCCCGGCCAAAGCCCAAACGCGGCTGGGGGGTGGATGCCGAGCACTGCTGCCTCCGGACACGGCTCCTTCCACGCGCCGCCGATTTTTCCCTTTTCCTTGAAGAAGTGGATTTTATCTTCTTTCTTTTATCTTTTTTTTATTTTATTTTTTATTATTTTTTTATTTTATTTTGGGGTTATTTCATTTTTGCTGAGCCGCCTTCCCTCCCCACTGCAGCCTGAAGCTGTGGGGGAGGGGAGCCTTGTCTTCCCTCTCTTCCCGCGGGGGTGTGGATGTGTGTGCGGGGTGTGTGTGTGTGTGTGTTGGGGGGCGTGGGAGCACACGGTACCGCAGAAGGGAGACTGTCCCTGCCCCAAACGGGCACCCGTGGGGGTCTCCGGTTCGAATCGGCTCGAGGTGGAAGGCAGAAACTCGCAAGCGTGTGCTTAAATCCGATTTTTCTCCCTTTCAGGCGAAATGTCCCTAATTTTTAGATTGAAACTTGAAAGAGAAATCAAAATGGACCTTAATAGACTAGGTAAAATATACCCCTGCACGTTTATAAAGACATATTCCTATGCTGTGTAGATAATAACGTACGCTGTTCACCATCTGTATCTTTTAGAGCACAGAAAAAAATGTCGCCATTTTGGTCTCATGCTGAAATATTATTAATCTTTGGGCTTTATCTTGTTCCCAGAACCATCTTTGCCTGATGTTGAAACATTGTCTTGCATCCATGAATCTATATAGAGCTTTTCTGCATAAATAGATAAAGCATGCTCAGTCAAAGAAAGGGATTGCAAATATATTTATACCGTCCTGTTTATCGTATATATAGATATGTATGTAACGGTGGAAGAAAAGGTTATGTAGTCTGATATTTTTCATTGAAACCTGATTATTACCCAATACAGAGCAACGACTGATTATTATTTTGTAGGTGAAGGAAGCATTTTTACAACATTGCAAGACATTGCTCGTTTCAAATGAGCGCCCGTATAAAATTCAAGCCGGCCCCCACTCCTCGGACCAGTTAGGTTAGATACAACAAAAGGTAACGGTACAGTCCACGATTCTTTCTGTGTGGCTCCTTTGGCACCACGAATTACATCTAGGAAGATGTTCAAAGAGAAGTAATTTGGCGTTTCACCCCCTCCCACTCCGAAGAAAGAAAAATACAGGCGATTTTGCTCCCTTCTTTCCAGAAACCGTACTCGACCCCTTCTTCGGAGCCTGTAGGTTGCAAATAAGAATTTGTATTTTTGCATTTAAGGTTCGTCTGATTAAAAGATCCCTCTGGAGGCAGAAGTAATTGATTTGCCCAAGAATTTCGCATCCCCTCTCCAAAGGTTTTGTTCCAGGTGGTTTTTGTATTATACTGACCACAAGAAACAAATGTGCAGAATAGAGACACCCACACAGGTTTTACTCACAAAGCCTGGTTAAAGTCCAAACCTCTCTCTTTATTATTTGTCATCCTGCTGTTAATCCCAATATTTTCCAGAGGGAGAAAAAAAAAATTGAAGAAAAGAAAAAGAAAAGCCCGACCCCAAGGTAGGCACTGAGAAGCAAAATAAAAACGGACTTTTCCCACAAGCAGCCCAGTCCTCTGCCAGCATATTTTAAAAGCAGCTTTTTTCCTTGTTTACTTGCGTTTCTTGCTCTGCCTCTTTTCTCGGCCACATTTGATCTTGGAAAGAGCAAGAAGCTTTAAATGTGTTCTTAAGGGCCAGTAGCTGTCAAACCTTTTGGCGGCCAAGATTGATCGCGCGCAGACACCACCAGAGCTTTGTTTGGACTAAAAGCAAGAAAATTAAACCCCTTGCATTTTCCAACAGCATCGATATTTGTAAGGCATCCCTTTTGAGGGATTAAATGACAAGTCTCGTTCTATATTTTATTTAAACAAGCAACCACCAAAAAGCCCATTTAAAGCCTCCCGGCCCCTCCCCTCCCCCTCTCTCCAATGCCTTCGCAGATATGCTACATCTTGTGGGTGCATTAACTTAAAACCGATTTTTTAAATGCACTTCGTGCAGTCTGGACGCAGACTGATCCGCTGAGTGCTTGGGGTSTCGTTTTCTTTTTTTTTCCCTCCTTCTTTTTCTTCTTCTTCTTCTTCTTTTTTTTTTTTAATTTTTTATTTTTTTAATTACGAGGACGCTTGCCGACCCCTTTTTGGCAACTTCGAATATAAAGCGAGACGGCACCGCATCGCGCTGGCGATGATCCCTGGCTCCTCGAGGACTGGGAGAGCGGCTCGGAAGCGCCTTCCCCCCCGGACCCCGGCGCACCCCACCTCGCCGGGCACCCCGGGCTCCGCGGGAAGGCAAGCCCCGTCCGGGCTGCCCAGGGCGTCTGTGACCACAGGATTCATCAGGCTGGTGATTGTGGCCATCATTGTCATCGTTCTCCCTCTCGCCTCAGTCTGGTTGGAAAATTGTGCCCAAAGCATCCAAATTTGGGACTTGCCTCGACCTAGCAGGGGCGACTGGAGACGGCGGCGGCGAGAGCCAAGCGTCGGAGGCTAGTGCCGTCGTCTCTCAAGTCATAACCCCGCAGCGTTTTCGCTCTGCCTGGCCCCGTGAAAACAAACCCGCTACCAGCCCATATATTTCCTGGTAATCGAAAATACTCACCAGACCCAGCCTACCACGGTTATTAAGCAAATTATGCCAGCAGACGGGAGTATCGTTTGCAAGCTAAGGCACAGGATTTGGGGTTTTTTTTAAAGAGGCAACAGCCAGACGCGTTTGCAGCCTCGCGATTTGGCTCGCCCAGAGAGGTACTCCTAGGGTTATGTTTTACGGTCCAATCCCGGGAAGCCAACTGGAGAGGGAAGTCATGAAGCACAAGGGCTGCTGCCTATGTGACTCTTCCCCTAGAAGCAAGGTTGCTGAGGAAGATCCTGTTAAACAATGGCTCGGCACCGTCGGCCAATTGTTCTCCGTACTGTACACCCGATAGCCACCAAAAAAACCCCAAACCAAAACAAAAAACCAACTAAACCCCAAAGGAAAAAAAAAAAAAAGAAAAAAAGGGGGAAAAAAAGAAAAAAGAGTGGAAAAGAAAAAGAAAGAAAAAAAAAAGGAAAAAATAAACAAACAAGGGGAAAAAAAAAAAGGAAAGAAAAAGGAGCCCATCGAGGCTGAGTCGGGAAGGAGAAACTAGTTTTGGAGGAAGTGCTATTCCTAGGAAAAAATCAAGACCCTCTGCTTCAGACTCCTGCCTGGGTGCAACTTCTTATGCGGGGGCCTGGCGGTGTCAAAACTTTGAAGATTAATGGATTACTTTGTTAATGACTCAAGGCGTCAGATTGAGGTGCTTAAATGATTTGTGAGGTGCAAAGCGTTTTCCTGACAGTCCCAAACAATGAGAGAAGAGTGTGCGGGTGGAGGCGAAGGAGGCAGCAGGCTGCAGGACAAGCAGCCACACACACACTCTCGCACACACACGCTCGTACACACACACTCCCAGCCTCTCGCACAAACATATCCACGCACACGCACCCTCCCCCCCCCCCCCGATCATTTCAGATTAGGACGCCAAGGGGATAGATACTCGAGATATAATTTCCCTCTTTAAAAAAAGTGTAAATAAAGCCTTTCTGCCCCCCAATGAGGCGTTCCTTCCCGACTTTTTTGGATCAATCAAACAGACAGTGGCTTCTTTTGATTAAAGCCCAAATTGTCATTGGGCAGAGGCAATCATGTGACAGCCAATTCGGTCCAATTTCAACCTTGTCTCCATGAATTCAATAGTTTAATAGTAGCACGGTCCCCATACGGCTGTAATCAGTGAATTAGAAAAAAAACACCCCACCAGCGATCTTCTATGCTATATTTTTTTCTCCTCTCTCTCCTTTTTCCTGGGCCTTCCCCCCCCGGAGCCCCCTGAATCCGAGGGAACTTTTTCTCCGCGGGGGCTGCCAGTTGAAGGCCATGAATTTCGCATTTGAGCGAGAGATCGGTTTTATCAATAGCCAGCCATCGCTTGCTGAGTGCCTGACATCTTTTCCCCCTGTCGGTGATACATTTCAAAGTTCATCAATCAAGAACTCGACGCTTTCACACTCGACACTGATTCCTCCTCCTTTCGAGCAGACCATCCCCAGCCTGAACCCCGGCAGCCACCCTCGCCACAGCGGCGGCGGTCGCCCCAAGGCGAGCCCCCGCGGCCGCAGCGGCAGCCCGGGCCCCGCCGGCGCCCCGCCGCCCCCGGAGTACCCCTGGATGAAAGAGAAAAAGGCGTCCAAGCGATCCGCGCTGCCGCCCGCCTCGGCCTCCGCCTCAGCCGCTGGACCTGCCTGCCTCAGCCACAAAGGTCAGTCCAAAGACTCGCCGCCGGCCCCGCCGGGCCGCTTTTTTGGCTCCCCGCATCCCCCCGGCTTCGCGGGGGGACGAGGCGGAGGGGCGGGCGGGCAGGGAGGACGGAGCTGGCGGGGCTCTCTGGAAACCCAAACTTTCCCCAAACTTGCTTAATGTGGGATGATTTATTTGAGTTGGAGCTGACCTCTCTTGTCTCGCCGTCCTAGAGTTAGGATATTTGACAGTAATGAAGAGTGATAGATTGCTCCCGCTCAGCTAAGCAGCTGATGCATTAATTATAAATTGCGGTATGGCTAATATAAAGTTTGCTCTGGTGTGGGGAGGTTGGGGAGCTGGAGGCAGTAATTTTGCGGAGGTGGCCGAGGGGCACGCAGCACCGGGCGCTCAGCAGTGCAACACAATGGGTTTACTGCATCCAAAGGCGGCCATTTTGTTGCAGTTGCTATTTTATGCTATATGGACATATAGATATAGACACATACGTGCGGAGAGAGCACATCCTCAAACACCCCCCCCCCCCCCCGGGATGAGATGTGCTCGGGTCCTGAAATTAAATCCGTGCATTTATCTGTTTTGTGTGTGCGTGCATGTGTTTTTGCTTTCGCTCTTCTGGCGGTGGTGCTTTGGGGTGTGTGTGCGTGTGGTGGTGGTGTTTTTCTTTTTCTTTTTTTCTTTTTTAACAGACCCCCTTGAAATCCCCGATAGCGGTAGCGGTGGATCTAGGCGGCTGAGGACGGCTTACACCAACACCCAGCTTTTGGAGCTAGAGAAAGAATTTCATTTCAACAAGTATCTCTGTAGACCAAGGAGGGTTGAGATTGCAGCCTTGCTGGATCTGACTGAGAGACAAGTCAAAGTCTGGTTCCAGAACAGGAGGATGAAGCACAAGAGACAGACCCAGTGCAAGGAGAACCAAAACAGCGAGGGGAAATTTAAGAGCCTAGAGGACCCCGAGAAAGCGGCGGAGGAGGAGGAGGAAGAGAAATCCCTCTTCGAGCAAGCCATCAGCAACGTCTCCGGCGCTCTCTTGGAGCGGGAAGGCTACGCTTTCCAGCAGAATGCCCTCTCCCAGCAGCAGGCGCAGAATGCGCACAATGGCGAGTCCCAAACTTTCCCCGTTTCGCCTTTAACGAGCAATGAGAAAAATCTGAAACATTTTCAACATCAGTCACCCACTGTTCAAAACTGCCTCTCAACAATGGCTCAGAACTGTGCAGCTGGCCTCAACAATGACAGTCCTGAGGCCCTAGATGTCCCTTCTTTACAGGACTTTAACGTTTTCTCCACAGATTCCTGCCTACAGCTTTCAGATGCAGTTTCCCCCAGTTTGCCAGGATCACTGGACAGTCCCGTAGATATTTCTGCTGACAGTTTTGACTTTTTTACAGACACACTCACCACAATTGACTTGCAGCATCTGAATTATTGAGAAATTAAAGACGTCCTCTCCAAGGGTCCTGCTTTCTCCTCCTTATTCTTTTTCTTTATTTTTCCCGTGAATTAATTTTATTCTTTTTTTCTCCCTTTTCCTGGTCAGTATTTTCTGTTTGTTACCTCCCTCTGCTATGCCATTTTGCCGTTTCTTACGAAGTTTTAGTTGTGTTCAATTTTAACCTAGCCACATTCTAGGTCCTTCTATGAAAGCAATATATGAGGTCTGTAAGAAAGTGATCATATAGGAATTGTATCTTCACTTTCTTTTTATTTTTGTATTGCATTAGGATGCGTTGTCATAAGTATTTTTGGTAGAATAAATTCTTGTTTGCTACAAGGAGCTTTCTTTTTTCTTTCTCTTTCTCCCTTTCTCTTTCTCTCTCCTTTCAAGACTGATAACATGATGGGTATTTCTCCCCATCCCTTCTACTATTAATTTACTAATAATCAACATCCAATACTCTAACTATGAGCTCTCCCCTTTCGGCAGTTTAGGCAGTTATTAGAGAGGAAAAACACTTTCAAATTCTTTATTGCAAAGGTTCTCAAAAGGAAAAAAAACAAACCAAACAAACTAAAACCATTCACAGCTTTGATGGAGGTCTCTTCCTTTTAATGTATAAAAGTAGCATCTTATCTCCGTGAGGATACAAAGCTTGGAAATGCTGAGCTGTAACAAAAGCATGAACGAGCACTTTCTCTATTACAGGCAAAACATAAGAGAGACTCGGTAGGATAAGCGTCTCCTGCAGACACTAGCCTGTTACACACGAAAGGCTTTTTTTTTTTTTTTTTTTTTTTTTTTTAAATAATCCTGTTTTTCTAGAAAGTAGTGCTTAGCAGCCAGCAAGCTGTTTCAGGAAGCGTATCTTAAAAAATATCAGAGCTCACAGAGAATGCGCTTGGTTACTTCTCACGTGCTGAGCGGTCCAAGAAATCAGTCCTAGAAGGAGAGGAAATGGAGAAGTTAGTGCCTGTAAAATCAAAAGGGTGGCAGAAACGCAGGGTTAAAAAAAAGCACTTAGGGAGGAATCAGCCCCTCTACTCGTTCCTTTTGCGGGGCGGTGCGGGGGCACAGCCGAAGATATTTTTCTGTTTAAACCTTCTTGCGGGGCGGAAGACTGGTAACGAAAGGGGGAAACTCTGACTTTAAAGTTACAATTTCCTCGGGGCTCCCCACTCTCTGCTGGCGGCAGGAAAGATGGGCTTTCAGAAATCGCCACCAAATTGCCTACCACCCGGCTAGCGGCGTTGCCGGACCCCAAAGCGGAGGATGAACCCCGTCCTTTGGGCTAAATCCGAGCAACAGTTGCCAGCGGGGCTCTGCCTTTCGGGGGCCAGAGGGTCCCGGGCGGGTGCGATCGCGGCTCCCTGTGAGCGTGTGAGTGCGTGTGAGTGTGTGTGAGCGTGTGGTTACATTATACAGGCGAGTGGGGCTTGAGCTGGGGTTTGTGGCCGGGGCTCTGCTGCCCGTCCATGCGAGGAGTGTTGTCTCCCAGCTTTGCAACACGTTGTGGAGCTGGGATGCGTGGGTTATGGCTGGAAGGGCTGAACGCAATTCTTCCGAAAGTCATAAATCAAACTCTTTCTATGAATGAGAATGTCATCAAAGAGATCAATTGCAGGAACACATGCACAAATAAAAATCCTCTTACGTATTTGCCGGGGCTGGGGATCCCCGTCTAAAACCATTAAGTGAGAAGGCGTTTAGTCATAATTCATTTTTATTGCTCTTTTAAAACAACAGCTTGGCTGAGCTGCGGACGCGGCGAAACCTCGGCCCTGCTTCTTGTCCTTCTCTCCGCTCCAGCCCTGTCCCTGCGGAAAGCGAGCAGCCTCACCGGCATTTTAACTCCTCTGCCACTGAGTTAAATTGGACTGCAACGTGCACGTACGCACTGGGGTTTCTTTTGAGCCCCGATTTCTGGATGCTGACAACGCTTTTAAAAAAAAAAAAAAAAAAAAAGGAAAATACGCTACAAGATTTAAACTTCTCGCAAACTCCATTCAAATAAATGGGGGGATTCAGCGAGCAGGAGTCGCCTCCGAGTCTCCCCGTGAGCCCTGGGGCCACAGCGGGGGCACACCCCCGCGGAAAAGCCTAAAGCGCCGGGATCGCCCCCTCGGCCCCAGTCCCAGAGCAGGAAACGCGGAGCGGAGCCGCGGAGGGGCGCGGAGGGGCCGGGCCGACTTGCGGGCAGAGGGAAGCCGCGGAGGGAGGGGGCTTCCCCTCTGCTCCGGCCATTCTCATGATGTTGTCCCCACGCACATTACAGGCAGCAAACCCCCTAAAGCCCCGCCAGAGAGACAATGCAACAAAAGAGACAATGGCACGAAAAAGGGAGAGAAAAAAGGATTTCAGGATGCTGGAGACTAAGAGAGGTGCTGTGATTCGGCGGAATTTACGGGTAAAACGGATCTATTTATAGTAAAATATACATTTTCTTCCTGGCTGGCTGAAAAAGCACTGAAAAGATGCCAGCCCTTTTATTAGTAAACAGTCCCAGCGGCCTGCCTTTTTTCTCTGCCTTATACAGTATTTATCACAGCAGGTTTACAAGAATGAAATAAATGTGTTTACAGCTGTAACCATAGCCAAAATTGGTGCAGTATAATGCCATAAATGCCTCTGGAGTGTCATTGCTCTTACCCTCCACCCCGCCCCCCTGGAGTTTAAGGAACTGAACCTTTCCAGAGGGCCCTTAACCATCCGTGCCTGCGTAGTAAATCAGAACAAATAGAAATACTGAGGGCATACTGATAGAAGCGTGGTGGAGAGAGCAGCCCTTCGGTTTTGGCTGGCAGTAAAGAGGCCATGGAGGTGGCATGGGATAAGGGCTGACCTAAGAGTAGTAGGCAAGCTTTGCATCTAGGAGAGGATGTTGTAGTTCATGTGGGAAGGAGG
This sequence comes from Oceanodroma leucorhoa, assembly GCA_030449065.1. NCBI lineage: Eukaryota > Metazoa > Chordata > Aves > Procellariiformes > Oceanodroma > Oceanodroma leucorhoa. The sequence continues at coordinate 5,485,575 of JASVER010000033.1, read as the reverse complement.
AGCTTGAGGGTTTGTGTGTGTGTGTGTTCGTGAGCAGGGAGAGGTGGTGGGGTAGAAGAGCCTTTTGGATTTCAAAACAAGCAAGAACCGAGCATGAGAACAGAGGGACGTAGGAGCCGGCTGGAAATGCACCTGCAGAAATAAGGGGCAGCCCCTCCTGGGGCTGGTGGCAGGGGCATGACTTTCCATCCATCTATCCCCAAGTTAATGTTTCGCAGGACGCCTCTTTGAAGCGTGTTGGTGCCGTCCTCTCGCCTTGCAGGCAGCTGGGTGCTCCGGGACGGGGGATGCCCGGCCTTTACCTCCCCTTTCCTTTTCCGCATACGTAAACGGAATATGAGGTCGCAACCCACATCCCACCGCCCTCCCTCCTCCTCTATCCACGGACTCCTTCTTTTTTTCCGTGGGGGTGGGGAGGGGTAGGTTTGAGTCGATGCTCAGCGCGGTTCCCAAGGGTCCTGGGGCCGCCTCTGCCACTGGCCATCTGCCACCTCCCGCCACTGCCGGCCCGGGTGGCGGAGCGCAGGGACAAAGGGGCCGGGGCGGCGGGCCCTGCGCCTCCCGCCGCTTCTCTGCCCCTGCCCCGGGCCACCTCTCCGGGCCGCCGGGCTGCGACCCGCGGCACCCCGGGCAGCCTTCCCCCACCCGGTCCCAGGGCGGGCGGGCGGCAGCGGCGCCGCGGGGACCCAGCAGATGGGCTGCGGAGCCCGCGGGCTCCCTCCCAATCATCCGTCCCCCTGTCCCCAGCTCCTCCTCCCCTACCCCAGCCCCGGGCTGGGGCGGGTGAGCCTGGCGGAGGTGCGGGGGGAGCAGGGATGCGGGCCAGGGGGAGGCCGGTGGGCCCGGGAGAGCACAATGGCCGTCAGTCCCAAAAGCGGCTCATTTCCATGCTAATGTCCGCGGCCGCCTGGTGATGCGGCTGGACAAGCCCCTTTAACTCTTCGCGTCGCGTCGCGCTGGGACTGCGGCGGGGCAGGAGCAGCGAGATCCCTCGGCCGCGTCCCCGTCCCCATCCCATCTCCTTCCCCATCCCACCCCCATCCACATCCATATCCTGGGCCCCATCCCTATTCTCCGCCTTATCCTCATCCCCGTCTCTATCTCCATCCCCGTCCCCATAGCAGTCCCCAACCACATCCACGGCCCCGTCCTCATCCCCRTCCCCAGGGCTGATGCTCTCAGTGCTGCCCCCGCCGCCCTCTCCCCCATCCCCCGCCCCGTACCGCAGATCCAGCCGCCCCCCCGCGGCCCCGGCCGGGGGATGGGGGGCGGGGGGCGGCAGAGGTGCCCAGCGCCGGCCTGACAGCGCCGACAGCAGGGGAGGCGCCGGGGCACCCTCGCTGCAGCAGCAGCACTCACCCTGGAGGGGACGGCCGGTGGGCTCCGCGAGCCGAGCGCAGCCGCCTGGTCTTTCCTTACTTCCCCTCTCAGACGGCGGGCGGGACCCCGGCGGCGGCGGCGGCGGCGGCGGCGGCGGCGGAGCGACAGCCCGGACCGGCCCCCCCCCCCGCCCCCCCGGGGGGTCGCCGCCGCCCTGCCCCGCGGTGCCGCGCCGCGCTGTGCCGCGCCGTGCCGTGCCGCGCCGTCGGAGCGCTCGGCGTTTAAATGCCCCCGACGCGGCGATCTATCAGCGGCAGGAGCCGGGAAAGTCCCGCAGGCGCCGCAGCCATTGGCTGCCGCCCCCCACGTGCCTGCCCGCTGCCTGTACCTTCGTGTCATTTTCCTGCCGGCCCCATGGAGGAAGTGGGAAAGTTGGCTCGGCCCCGCCGGACGCTGAAGACCCGGTGGCGGCGTGACAGAGGGACGCGGCGAGGATGAGCTCCTTCCTCGAGTACCCCGTCCTCGGCGGCGAAGCGGGGGGCTGCGCCGCCCGCGCCTACCACCCCGACCACGGGATTACAACTTTCCAGCCCTGCGCCGTCAGCGCCGGCAGCTGCAGCGGGGAGGACCGCTTCCTCGCGGGCCGCGGGGTGCCCATCAGCCCCCACCGCCACCACCACCACCACCCCCAGGCCCAGCCCGCCGCCTACCAGCACCACGGCGGTCTGGGGGTGTCCTACGCGCACCCCAGCTGCGGCCCGACCTACGGCGCGCAGGGCTTCGGACCGGCGTACGGCCCCTACCCCCTCGGGCAGGACGCGGAGCTGGGCGGCGGCTTCCCGCCCTGCGCCCCCGCCGTGTACTCGGGGAGCATCTCCTCCTCCGCCGCCGCGCAGCACCCGCACCCGCACCAGGGCTACGCGGGGGGTCCCGCTCAGTACGTGCCTCCCCCCTACGGGCAGGAGCAGCAGAGCCTGCCCCTGGGCACCTACAACCATGCCCTGTCTCCCCTCCACGCCGGCCACCGGGAAAACGCCCGCTCCCCCTCCGCCGAGACCTCGCCGCCGGCGCAAACCTTCGACTGGATGAAAGTGAAAAGAAACCCACCCAAAACAGGTCAGTGGCCGGCGGGCGGGCCGGGGCGGGGGCCGCTCCTCTCTCTCTCTGCCGTGGGTGCGGAGAAAGCGGCGCGGTGCCCCGCGGGGCGCTGGGCAGGTAGGGCGGCCCGCACCTCTGGGAGCAGCCGCAGCCGTCTGCCCGCGGCGCTGGAAGCCAGCGCCGCTTATTCCTGACTCCCCCTCTCCGCCTCTCCCGCGGTCATATTTCTTGTAATTCATAAACCACTTATCAAGTTTCCTCTGACACTAGAGGCTGACTCCGGTTTAGCACCTCGCACTCCATCACTCACCCTGCCGGGGCTTCCCTCTTATCCTAAGAAGTTCTTACTCCCTATCGTTTAGCCGGTGTGGACATATTGATTACGTCGCCTATAAATCATTTGCGCTTACTTACCGCTGCATGTCCCCTCGCAGGCAAGGCTGGCGAGTACGGCTTCGTGGGGCAGCCCAACACCGTCAGAACTAACTTCACCACCAAGCAGCTCACTGAGCTGGAGAAGGAGTTTCATTTCAACAAGTACCTGACCAGGGCCAGGCGGGTGGAAATCGCCGCCTCCCTCCAGCTCAACGAGACGCAGGTGAAGATCTGGTTCCAGAACCGGCGGATGAAGCAGAAGAAACGGGAGAAAGAGGGGCTGTTGCCCATCTCCCCCACCACCCCCACGGGCTGCGAGGAGAAGGCGGAGGACTCCTCGGAGAAGTCGTGCTCGTCTCCCTGCAGCGCCTCGCCCGCCTCCTCCGCCTCGGACACGCTCACTGCCTCCAACTGAGCCCCGGCGAGCCCCGACGGCCGCCCATCGCGACGCCCCCGCCAGCGCAGCTCGCRTCCCTTCACCGCGGTTATGTCGGTCTCTCCGTCGGTCGGTCTCCCCGAGAGGTCCCGGCGCGCCGGTGTGTCCCTCCCCGCCGCCGCCCGGCCCGGGGGTGCCGCCGCCGCCCGCTCGCCTCCCAGCCACCGGGTCTCGGCGCCTCGGTGCCAAGAGATTCTCTTTCGCGCCCCCCTCCCTTGCCCCCCACAACCCTTTCTGCTGGAGGAGCTGTGTTGGCACACGCGTAAAGGTCTCCCTCCTCCGCTGCAAGGACTCTCCTCTGAGTTTCCCTGAGTGAAAGACAGGTTATCTAGGGTACATAACCTCATGAAGAGATGCACTATTGCAAGTGTTTACACGACTTATAGGACTTTCATCCCCTTAATTTAATGTATTCTTTGTTCGTGTCTATGAGTTTGTTGCTTGTAAATACTTTGTCCGAGAGATTTATCTTTTTACAGATTTTTCTAGAAATGATGTTTCGATTATCAGGTTAAGCAGGGTGAGCGCATTCGCCAAACTGGATCCACTTTTATATTGGTAAAGCCGACGACCGTATCAAGTAAACGTCTTAAGCTCAAGCAGATACCTCAAAAAAGTAACGCTATTTCTTTAAATGTGACAAACAAGGCTTCAATTGCACTAGCTTTTGTAAACCTTACCCGGTGTGCTTGCCCCCCCCCCCCCCCCCCTTCCCTTCACCCCGAAAGCTGTGCTGGATTATCCTCAACCGAAGGGTATAACCGTCCAAAAGACCCCACCTCTTCCTATTTTCATATTAGCCTTCCTTTAGACTCGATGTCTTTTCAACCTACTTGTGAATGTGACGAATGGCCAAATGAATGTATAATTTCTGTGGTTGGTGTCTGGACCATTGCATGACGCACCGTGCTTTGCTGTACTGCGGGTACACTGAGTTCTATCAGTTGTCGTGTGTAAGCGAAATGTCCTCCTGATTTTCTGTACAATCATGAAAGGCTCTGGGATTCCGCCAGTGAGGGAAGCCAGGGCAGGATTTACGGGTCCTTATAATGTCTGTAATAAATATATTCCACTTTCAGGTAGCCCTCGTCTGCCTACCTCTGCGTGACGTCAGTGCTGAGTCACAGGCTGGGCTCAGCAGTTTGGTTTCCCTTATTTTTTATTGCTGGGGCCTTTCCAAGGTGTAAAGGGGGGAAGAGTCTCCCAGCGTTACTCCTCATGCGTTGTTTTGCCGGAGTCAGAGCTCTGGCTGCCCAGCCTAACTCATAACACAAAACTTCTTCCTATCCTATGCTCAAATAATATTATTTTTAGAAAATATAAGGCCTTCCTCACCCTCCTCCATAACTGGGAGGAATTTATGATCCTGATCTATTTCTGAAGCACAAACATGAGAACTTCCTGGGTCAAGTGCTAACCTTTTCACCTCGGGATGGATGCTGACACTTACATAAACAGAGCACGCTTCAAAAGTAGAAACTGTCTTCAGCCAGTCTTTCCTCACATCGCAGGCCCCTCGCCAAGGGCTGCACATTTAATTAGTCCGGGCAATAAGCTGGTCCGGCTTCTCTCTGCGCCCCCCACCCACCCCGCCTCAGGCTGCCATCTCCAGCGGCTGATGGGTGCCAAGGTGGGAGGTGGCTCCCAGGCGCTTGGCAGTGTGCTTCTGGCACTAACCCCAGACCATTCCCCACCACCACCACCTTATTTTTGTTTTTCGGGAAAAAGAGCAAGTTCTCGCAGGTAAATATAAGATTTACAGGAGGTGTCAAACGAACAGCGGGTCGGGGAGGGGCGGCGGGGGAGCGTGTGTGTGGAGAAACCGGGTGGCAGGACGGAGCAGAGACGTGCTCAGCTGGACGGAGGGGTGTCTCAAGTCACTGCTGCCTCTTGAATTTCAGCGCAAACACGCGTAACATCTCCTTCACCCGGCCCAGCTGCAGGGGAGTGCTCCCGGGCTTCTCCCGGGGCCGGGCTGCCCACGCAGGCTCGGTTTTGCGGAATCCGCAGAGGGTCAACGAAATTTTCTTCACTTCGGTGTCAAAAGAGACAAGCCCTGATTTGCAAGGCGCGGCGGCCATATCAAGAGCCGAGCTATCTGCAAGGGAGCAGGGCTGTCTCCAAAGGCTCCCGTCGATGCCTCTATTTCTTTCATTTCCCCGCCTGCCATATACTTTACCTTTTGTTTATTAGTGTAAAGCCACAAAGCAAAACAGATGGCCTTCTTCCAGAGACTTGGATGTGTTAAAGTGGCATTTGCATGCCAATGAGGGCATTTCAATATCGAAATCTGGATCTAAACATTGCTGGAATCCGGATCTGCAACCCGGCTCCCCCGGTGTTGACTTAATGTGTTAGAAAGAGCGGCCATAAATTATAGGCTAAATGCGAGAGACAAGACACTTGTCAGTGCGTCAATCTGCGGTGAGCGATTCATCGGCAAAGAATCCCGTCTCCTTCCAAGCCCAAACCCCGGGTTACCTTTTTATTCGCAGCCCTGATCGATTTCAAGCAAAGACACCCCAAACCTCCCGATCCTGGCTCATTTTGTTAGCGCTATTATTATTATTTCGATACGATCGTCCTTTCGGGTCAGGGGGTGTGGGGAAGAGGAATGAAAACCTCAAGCTTCGAGTTTCCACCACAAAAATATCGCTAAAAAAAATCACAGCGTGCTCTGGTCTGATGGAGAGGATTTGCCCTTCCGGTCGTAGGGATCCTTTTGTTTTTACATCTTTTAAAATTTTTTTAAATTTTTCTCTCTAGAGTCTCAGGGGAAAAAATGAAGAAAAAAACCCCTACCAAAAACTCCAACCCAAACCGCGTCCAAATGTCAAACGGGGTTTAGCATCTTCCTATCATACTTAAGGCCATTTCTACTGTTCACCTTTAAAGTTTACTTTTGGAGGCTATTGAGATGCTTTGGTGTTTTCCTCTGGGGCAATCAGATTGAAACCGATCAATATTTACTCAGTCTGAAAGGGCTGTTGAAAAGGCAGCTAACAACAAACTGCTTAGCTGCTCTCCCCTCTTTAATCTCAGGTTCACCGAAAGTTCAAGCAGAAATGAATTCGGTGATGGGTCACTTTAGAATAAGTCCCAGTGGTTAATCTCACAGCCTCGGTACAGGCAACAATTAGAGAGTCATCCCTCTCCCTCTCTCCCTCTCGCTGTCTCCCCGGCAGCGGCAACTTTCCTCTAATTTTTGCCCAGCAGTTTTTACTAAATCTTCACCGCTTTCCGCTGTTTTGCGGAGACAGCAAAACCCCAGCATCGCCCCGCGCCCGCCCTGCAGCCGACGCCGGCGTAAAGGCGGGTACCCCCGGCGAGAGGTACCGGGGGTGCGGGAAACAAATCCTCCCGCAAGGGATCCTGCATTTTCAAGGAGGGGTCCGGGGGCAAAGGGAGGGATGCTTGGGGCTTTCTTTCTCCCCGGCTGCGAGGGGGGGTGGCGGGGGGCGGCTGGAGACGCGCCCGGCAGCTGGAGGCGCTGGTGGAGCCGCGGGGCTATGCTCCCCTCTCCATCCTTTATGGGAAAAGAGTAGAGAGAAATCTGGGCAAAACGCGATGGACATCGCTGCTAATTGCAGGGACCCTTCAAAGGCCAAAGTTCACGTAATCACTGCATAAATGCATGCTTAATAGGGATTTATTAGCACTTCTCTAATGGCAGCTCACGTTTGGGTTATAGACTCGAGCGGGTTTTCAACGGCAAACTGTTTCTCAGGAGCTACCCCCCGCCCACCTGGGAATTGCCGGGGGACCCCGGGCACGAAAGGCAGTGAGCTCCCGGCTGGGCCCCGGGGAGGCTTCGACCGGGGCCGGGCCTGCCCGCAGGAGAGTCTGTGCGGCAGCCCGGGGCCGGGGAGGGTGCCCGGGGGAGGCCGCTCCCCGCCCGCCGCACGGCGGGGGCCCTCGACGCGGCGGGGAGGGGGGTCTGTAATTTTTTTKGGTAAAAGTATCGTTTCGGATTGTTTTTCGGCGTAAGTTTAGGATCAAGATTTTGTTTTCCCTAGCAATTAGCTCTGTGAGATCGCAGTAAATTGGTAACCACAAAAATAGAATACAGAAATAATTAAATGAGTAATATATTAATAAATAGCAATAAAATATTTCTTCCTTTCTTTTCTTTCCTTCATCTTTCCTTCCTTCTGTCTTTTTCTGTGTCTTTCTTTCTCTCTCACGCTTTTTCTCTCTTTCTCTCCTTCTTTCTCTCTCCTTTTTCCCTTTCTCCCTTTCCAAGGCAAACATTCCTTTTCTCCCCCAGGCACACTACTTGGCCGACTTTCACTGTTAACATTATTCTTTTATGGTTTATGTGTCATAAAATATTACAGGTCACAGTTACTCCTGTTTCAGGCTCTGAAAGACCATTGAAATCAATGGGAGCTCTAGAGAAAAGAAGTCTTCCCTTGTGCCTAAAAATTTTGGGGCAAACTTTGTTGATTTTGATCATGCGAGGAGCCCTATTTACCATACAACTTCAAAAGGATTACACATTTCAGTAATACGAGAAAAAATTGACCCGGAAAAAATGCTTCCGCGCTATTTTTTATAGTGCAGTGACATGTTTTCAGCATTTATTCCACACGGAGAACGTTTCAGCCATTACTTTTACAATTATTTTGGCTTTCCGATCTGCTTTTCTTGAAAGTGTGTATCTCGCAAAGTTAAATCAGGATTATTGATTCTTATAAAAATGTGGCCGAATAATGATCAATCTCTATTACGGTGAAACCATTAACTAGTTCATTACTTTTTCGGGTGCTTCAGTTTATAAATACAAACTCAACGTCTTGCAAAAATTCTCCCCGTTCAAGAAGGTAAAAGCAAAAAGAAAAAAATCAAATGAAACCAAATACAAGCCCAAACGAGGAACGGCGAGAGGACACGAAACCAATCTCAGCCGCAAACTCTTTCGCCTATGTTCACATCCGCCTAAGATGTGGTGTAGCCAGCGGGAAGCGGAGGGATTAGGAAAATACAGGGACTCATGGAGCGTTTCGCTCGCAACAGTTGTAGGAAGTGTCCGAGCGGTCGGGAGCCGGGGGACCCGCCCGCCCTGCCCCAATGCCTGCCCCGGTGCCTGCCCCGGTGCCTGCCCGGCTTCCCGGCGCTGCGCAGCGGTTGCTCTTGAATCCGATACGCTTGGCTTTGCGCATAAGTATTTACAAATTTTCTAATTCTAACCTACGCGGGGTTGTAACTCGGCGGGCCACTCGCCTCCAGAAAAAAAATCCCAAACAATATGCTATCGATTATTAAAAAATAAAAAAGAAATAAATCCAAGGAAATATCTACTTTGATTGAATGCTTCGCTAACGCATTTTGTAGGGATCGATTGCATTCGCAGCTGTCTTCGGGTTTGATCTTCGGGAAATGACTAATACGAGGAAAATTCGTTGTGTGCATTGTAATAACAACGAAGCGGGGCCGCGGCCGCCGGGCCGCCCCGCGCCTCTCCGCGCCTCGCCGGGGGGGCGGCGGGGGCGCCGTGCCCGGCGGCCGCGCTCCCCCGCACCCAGCTCGGCGGGTGACTCCTCAGGGCCCCCGTCTGCAGGGAGGGCAAACACCAAGCTCAGCCGGGGGGTGCCCCCGGCGGCCCCCCCGCCCTGCCGGCCTGCTGCGAGCGGCTGGCCGCGCCTGAGGTGGCATCGCAGAGCTGAGCCGGGGGTGGTATCGCTTCTGATCTCCTTTGTCTATTAATACAGCCATCACCAAATCCCGGATAACCTCCTTTTCCCTCTGTCAACACCCCTCCACTCCAGCCCGTGCTGGGGGAAGAGGGATGGGACCTGCCATCGGGGTCCTGTAGCAAGGGGGTGCCCCTTCTAGGGGTAACTTGGTGACAGATGTTGACGTTTCTAGGGAGCTCGGTAAACAGAAAGTTGGACTGGACTTTTTCATAGCCCATGTGGTTTTCATCATTCCCCGTCAGGCTCAGACCAAAGGCAGAAGCTTCCCTCTTCACACTCCTCATCCCCTCTCATCTTCAGCAGTCACTCAGCCTCGGTGACATGGAATAAAGAGCAGATAAAACACAGGAGACCAGGTTATTTAAGTAATGAAAAGGGATGGGGGTGAGGATGAGGCCGATGGTGGAAACGGGGGGCGAGGGGGGAGTGGGAATCCCTCCTCCACTGCGCACTAGTGAGCCTTCAGGTGCAAAGCACATCTGTGTAAATCACAGACTCTGTCTGGGGACAAGCCAGGGGGAGCACATCGCAGGASCCTCAGAAAATACCACTTGTCCAGACTTCTCACTGCCTTCATAAGAAGGTGAAGGTTATGGAAGGGGCTAAATCACAGGGGTGGGGATTTCTACAGAGTTTTAATTGAAACTCCTCTGTACCAGTAAAACAAAGCTTTTCCTTGACTTTTGCAACAGGTCTACTACCTCAACTAACTCCTGTGCAAAACATMAGTTACAGTGGAAATGCCATCCATGCCTCAATTTATATTCTTAGTGTAGTTGTGAAATGTTCCCGCTAGCACCCAGCAAAGGTGGAGACTTTAACCAGACTAGTCTATTTTGCAAGAAATAAAATCCCTGCAACACAGCTTTGTAACGTCAGCGAATTCAACATCCATGCATGGTTCTGAGGACAGACAGATCATAAACCAAAATGCATTGGCTGGGGTAGTGTTGTGTTCCTGGGGTAGTGTTGTGTTCCTCGTGCTGAGATGGGGGGGAAAAAAAAAGTAAAAAAAAMCCCCATTGTCTAGAAACTGAAAGGTGATCCCATCCGAGCTGAGCCATTGAAGAGCCATGCGTATTTCACTGTGCAAAAATGTTATCTTGGAGGAACACTCCTTCCAGCAAACAGTGTTAGCATGAACAATATGTTTAGGCATGGAAGTGGGTATTGCAGAAAAGCAAGACCCCATGGGGCTTTGCAATTTATTACAACACAGCTCCCCCCCCTTAATTTTTTGTATTTCTGACAGTGCTAGGAGGTAATGATCACAGAAAAAGAAGATGAGGCAAAAAGGGTCTGAGAAGACCTATCCTCTGGTCAGAACAGGGTAAGGAATGACATACCTCAGCTCACCCTGTGCTGGTGACGTGCAATGTCTTTATGTATAGGAACATGAATGTTCCTCCAGAACTCAGATTCATTTAAAGTGGCATTACCGAGCTTCTTTCAAGTCAGCTCACAAACTGAAAGATTTAAATGTTAGCAGAGGCTTATACCTGACCCCACGCTTTCATTGGCTTTGAGTGGGACCTACGGTGGCCCCATTGCCCAGGGAGATTCAGCTCACCTGAGACCCACAGGTCTGCAAATCAAAAGATTAGGCTCATTGAACCTGGTAATCCATCAGTAAAGACAACTTTTCTCTCTTCAGATCACACCTTTCTCACCCCAGGCTTTGAATGGCACAGTAAAGCATACAAGRAACATAGACAAAAACCATTGAACATTCTGCCGAGGCTCCTCTAATGAAATGGTTTGATTGCAAATCAGACGAGAGACTCTAGAAATCCAGATAATCTCCATGTAATCCCCCTTTTGAACACAGTGATGTGTCTCGAGACCGGTCAACCATACAGGTTGACTCCCACTTTCACTGGAGCTGAAGCAGAAGATGACACGCCCATTACCCTGGGCTCTGGATCAGGCCCTAACTGCAAACTCCGTATCCAACAACAGGCAAAAATTTCCCCTCTGCTTTTCACTGCGGGGCAGGCTGTGCTCAGAAAGCAGTGGAAACCTGACAAGCAATCTTCTGGTCAGACATTCAAGATTTGTTTGTATTGTGTATGTGAGCTACCACAGGGGAATCCTGCCTGTGGAAGGGGAAGGTGACGCATTTAAAATATTTGCTGCTATCAGAAAGAAGAATTTTGCTGTCCATATCCAGTAGGTGTGAATCAAAATAAATGCAAATCATTGAGGTTTAAATACCAATCTGAGCTGCAACCTTAGCTATGATTCTGTTCAAATACAGAAATGGAGGAGGCCCTTTAGTAACCCATCTTAACCAGGATTAAATACAGAACACATAATGGGACCCTCTTCTGCGGACCTTTTTCATTAAAATCAGTGGAGTTTTGCCTTAGAAAATATTGCAGACAGGATTTCTTGAGCCACTAACCATTTTTCAATGTGACATTTTACAATTTAAAATAATAAGTGAAAATTAGTTACCACAAATGCAGCGTTTAAAGCAACAGTGAGGCCATGTTACCATTGATTTCTCTGTGTATGTCTCCTTCTCTCTTTCTTTGTAAAACTTATGTACTCTGTCGATACAATACTACCCACTTTGATAATAAATCTGTTGTTTCAAGCTAGGATGCTACTGTTTCCTTTTCCATGTAATTTATAGTTATATTGATTCTAAAGTTCTGGTTCTCTATTTCCCCCCTGTTGTATTAAAAATGAGTTCTAATTGCAAGGCAGATGATCTTTGGTCGAAGCACCTCATGGAGTATCTTAACTGTGGCTAGGGAGATTTAATTTGATTAACAGAGAAATGAAAGCCCCAAACATTTTAAATGATAATTTTCAGTTCAGGAAAAAAAGAGAGACAGAGAAAGAAGGGAGGTTAATGGAGCCAGGGAAAGCGTTCATAGATCAGCACGAGCAGATGTTCTTTTGCTTTTCTGTCAACATCTCTGGTTTGTTGTGCATATAGAAAAACAAGCTTTTCAACTCTCATCACGATTTCAGCCTGTTGCCAGCTTTGCTTGCCTGCAGGATATCTGCTTATCTAGCACAGGAGCAGGATCAGGCCTCCTCCCCTTTTGGTCTGGAAGCAAAACAACCTTTCACATGGGCTGCGAGGTTTGTCACACTCCCCCCTCCTTTGCACACCCATTTTCAAGCCTTAGATCTGTATTTCATAAAATTCCTTTCCTCTTAGAGACTGAAAAAACCAGCCAGGAGATGAATGGAAGAGCTGAGCAATATTAACTGCATTCAGGTGTGTGTTGGCTGAGAGGAGACGAAAGGAACCTGGCCCCTTCCTCGAGGGCAGCGTGCGCGTTTAGCCACGTGGGACAGCGGTCGCCACGCAGCTGTACAGGGTCCCCCGTACCCCTGGTGCCTGCACTCAGCCTGTAACCTCAGAGGGAGAAGGATGCTGTCACTTCATATAGGAAATTCAAATAACCATTCTCCTCGGTGAAGCACCTTTGAGAGCTGCCTTGTGTGCTAAAATATTCGAAGTGTCCATGTTCAATGAACAGAGAGACCATGGGTGTGTCCTTTAGAATTTATGAGAACGAGGCACCTTTTTTCATGTTTTTGATCCTTAGAGCAGGTCTTTTGTTTAGTGCAGTTCCATATCAGTTCGGAGCAGCAGCGCTAAAGGTGATGGAGTCCAGCCTGAGCCTTAAAATCAGGTTTGTTTGTCTCTAAATATTCTCCAGGGCAAGGAATATATATCAGCCTTTGGAAAAAAAGCAATCTGCATTTAAGTGAAGATTAAATAATCTAAGAATTATCATTCACCTCTCACAGGGTAGGACTTTTTTTATTGTAGTAAAACGTTTAAAGTAAGAAAATGCCAGCAGGCATTAAATAGAACATTCCCTTTCATCACAAAAGGTTAACTCCTGCTACATTTGTGCTACATAAAATGCCCTAGCAGTTTCAATGGGGAGTTTCTCAGAGAAAGGACTGTGGAAGTAGCCCCAGAAGTCACTACCCATGGGGTAAACACTATCTGAGCTGAAAGAGGGAGAAAGGAATGAAGTCTGTCAGCAGCCCTGTCTTGAGACATACCTGCTCAATGTGAGTTTGTCCGAAGGCAGGCACCACACTCTGCTCCAGAGATGCCATCAGCTAGATCTGAAGGACATTCCTTGAGCTGTCACGTGTGAACATCCCTTAACTGTGAGTAGGAGTATGTGTGCTTAGCCAGAACGTCACTACTGAAAACACTGCTTTTTCTTGACCAGCAAAATGAATTGTGGACGCACTCGAAAGGTGAAGAGCTGCAAAATTTCTTACTAGGAGAACGAATGGGGGGAAGGAATTCCTCCTTGTATACAGCTTACTCTCTTATTTAAAAGAACTTAAAAAAAAAAGCTTCATCTAGATGTTTCCCAGATGCTTATCCACACCTATGAGACAAGCTCTTCAGAATGTGTCCACTGGTGCTCTAAGCCTTTCCAGTTTTCCAGACCTCATGAGCTTATGTTCTCCAGCCCTTGGTGCAGCCCTTCTGTTGCTTCTAATCCAGGTTAGGATGAGGGTGGTCAAAAGGGCAAGGCTGATGTGGGGCAAGAAAGGCGACAACCGTGCAAGGGCTCTGCTGGCCATTGCTGCCACTGTCCCCAAGGATATCGGCCGTAGGGCAGTGGAGCAGGTGGAAGGAGAGACTGCTGCCCAGGCTGGGCAGGAGCAGGGGGACAGCATAGAGAAGAGAGACTTTGGTGGTGATACCTCTTCCTTTCCCAGGCACAATGTGAAATTGCTACAATGCATGGAGAGGTAACGAAGTGGCATTTCACAGGACCATCCAACAGGGTTGCTATTTCCTAATGTATTTTATAATTCCTCTAGTTCTTTCTTCCAGGTTTCTGCGCTGTTTACTCTAGCTTGGATTCCATCACCCATGGTTTTGTGTTTTCGGGTGTAGCATAAAAGCTTCCTTTTATTTAAAAGGTATGTGGGTCACCTGATAGCAAATGAATGACTTGAAGAATTTTTATCCCTTTTTTAGAAAAGTAAACATGTTTTCCCTTGCTTCCTTGCTTCCTTCCTTGCTTCTTTCCTTCCTTTCTTCCTCCCTCCCTCCCTCCCTCCCTCCCTCTCTCTAATTCAGGCAATCTGAAAATATCCTTGTCAGCCAACTGTGACTGTAAGATATATGTACCTCCACTTCCCTTCTGGAATGCCCCACAAGATTTATACTAGGGTGCGTGGAAAAGAGAGGAGGATGAACGTTTCCCCCACATTTCTATCTGCCTTTTCAGTGCAGGGTTTTAAAGTGAGGCTTTGATCTAAGTAGCGATAACTCTACTGAGGTTAAGGATGGTGTTTTACTCTCATTTAATATTAGTTTGTGGTTTGCTGTTGATTTCAAGTCTTCCCCCATTTCCTTCAGTCTGGAATTCACAGACTCAGACTCCTGCTGCAGGGAAAACAAGGAAATTGTTTTTTTCCTTGCCACAAAATGTTTTCTAATAGTTGCCTCCTTTTCTACAGTCTTTTCTTCTGCTTTAGTATCTTTAGTAAGTGTTACCATCTGCTTAGGTGCTTGGTATTACACATTGTGAATAAGGCTAAGAGTTTCCGAGGGGCTGAGACGGTATGGTTTACTATTAGGAATAAGGAAGATTGTTGTCTTTGCCTGGGGCAGGTGGCCTGGGGCTGGAACACACATAGAAATGCAGAACATGTGCTGGGGTTGAGCTATCTACAGTTCTCTTAAAAGGAGGTTTGGCTGTTAAGATAGAGGCGCTTACTTAGTATGCAGGGACTCTTTTCTCCTGCCATCCTCTGGCCCCTAACATGCTTAACCTTAGAGAGAAAGACACAACATATTGTGATGCTACTAACTGGTCGAAAGGCACTATCAATTTTAGATGTGATAGGTACGTGTCAGAATCAGCATAATTAACTGGAATGACAATCCTGTTAAATGTGTTCATGCCATTGCACCGGCAATAAAGCATGTGTAAATTTACAATTAAGGCCTGTCTTTCTTCTATACCTTGGAGACTAGTGACAAACATTAAGAAGTAGTACAGCATCAGGAGCTGAAGGGAGGTATTTATCACAGTAAAAACATCAGGTGATGCATTTCCCAGATTATCTGTCCTTCTTATGCAAATACTCTTTTTGCTGGAAATTTCAGGCTAAGTAATAATTATATTTCTGATCTGAAAGGTGATATTTCACCCTCTGAATTTTTGTTTTCATTTGCAAGATGGAGGAGAACCATATTGTTTAGCTACCTTGCATAAAGGTATTTGAATAGTTCTCATTTCACATTATACATCAAGCTGCACTTTCTTTATATTGGGTACATTGCACATTGCATATCCACAGAGAAATTTTCAGGGATGCTACAAGACATTTCCCTACATTGTACATAGACGCTCCTGCTACACTGATGGCTGGGAAGCATCAGCACAAGTAAGATAAAGGTGATTTAAAGTGCGTCTGTGAGTCAGGCAGTGAACTGACAGCCATCTTTAACCAGCCTGACCCTGGGATGACCCTGAGCTCAGCTGGTTGTGAGATAGTTGGGTCTATTATGGGACAAAGGATCATATGTCTGACAGGATGCAGAGAACACATTATAGGATCACAGCTGAGTAACAGTGCAAGACATAATGTACATTTATTTGATGAACAACACAAGCAAATCTTGCCAAGAAAATTTAATTTCAACTATTTTGTTTATTTCAAGTCAATCTCTTTCTGCCGCCTATTTCAAGAAATTCATATTTGCTAGCTTTTTCTCTTCTAGGAACGAAACAGATGATCATGCTAGTGAAATTTATAAAGCATGCAGAATGTACACTGATAAATTCATATAATGGAGTTGCACATTTCTATTGTATTTCCTGCTTCCCATGTGGGCTCAATCTGCATCTATTCAACATTACATTTCGAACATCTTCGCCTAAACCCACATATAATTTGGTCAAGGGAGGCTGGAAATGTCAGAATGAGTGCAGCAGTGGTTAGAGAGAAAGCCATGGGCTTGAAACTGCATATGGCCTTGTATGTGAGTAACTGCACTCATGTGAACAGCACCAGGAGACCAAAATTTGGTGTGACAGGGTTCTCAGGAAGGGAGAGAAATACCTGAGTACTTTTCCAGGCTGAACTTCCTTCACATCTAGTCTTAGGGATAACACTGTGGCAAAGGATCCGATAGCCTCAATTTCAGCACAGGGAAAAAGGCTGGTGGAGATACGGGTAATCTGTATAACCTTGCGCATCAAAAATTAGATCAGCTCTAGCCTCTCCTCCGCAGAGCTCATTGTATGCCATGGAAGGGAATGATTGCCGGGCTGAGGACGTGGAAGCTGAGGCTGGGGAGGGAAGGGGCTTGCCCAAGCCACTTGGCTGTTCAGTCACCAGCCTCCGTGCCCTGACCCTGCTGCTGACTACACCAGGTATCTGATGTGGAAGAAAGGGAGGATGGGTGTCTCATTGCCCCAGAGGCATAGCTCAGCACCGAGGGGGAATGCAGTGCTGCACGGTGCCCGCCAAGCCCCTCGGTCGGACCCAGGATCTCTGGCACTGGTGAGAAACGGTTTGCAAGCAAGGGAACTGTCTTGTTGGCCTCAATGGGCTTCACGTCATGTCCCATCTTCTGAAAAAAACCCCAAACCCCAAAACAGAGTGGTTAGTAACACTCTCCCTAGCCTCCAGCAGTTAAGCTGCTGGTGTGGTGTGCAAGAGAGGTGGAGAGATGGGGAAGGGGGCAGCATGTCTGTCAGAGGATAAGTCTCTTGTCCCCCTGCAAGGGAGGCAGGACCACATCTGCCACAGATCCTGGCAGCATCGTGCCCCAATCCCTCTGCTACCCCAAAGCTGCCACAGGGTCCGGCATTGCCGAGCGGGAAGCAGAAGCTTCAATCAGCAGAAGGAAAATTGAAAGTTAACCCCCCACCTTGCCTGCTGCCCCCACAGTTGATGTGGCGGGGTGATGAGAGAGGGGGGATGAAGCACCGCACCACAGGCAAAGCCGAGAGCAGCGCTTTACCTCAGCCAGCTTTCGAGGGGACGGGGGGTTAATCTGCTTCCCAGGCCCTGTTGTCAGTAGCCGCACGTCCTATTGCTCCGGGCAAGCTTGGATCTGGCTCAGAGTCCTATACAAACAGCTCACTCTTTACAGAGCTACTGCGCTGGGTGACCTCTTCTAATGTATTACTGGTTTATATTTGGGCTGATTGCTTCCAAAGGGGAAATGACATGAAGTGAATCAGTGTGACCTCATTAGCGTGGCTCACACTGGTAAATGGATGACCACCATTAGGAAGGCTCTGTTGTGGCAGTGCTTCCATCGTGTTACCTGTGGATAGTATCATCATCTTGCTATAACCTGCTGCAAAGATTTATGCACTATGCTAACTTGCATACTACAGCTGCTTTCTGTCTTATAAATATTGACTTCTGTGCCAAAAACAACAACTTGATACAACAGGAATTAATCTTCTGCTTGACTGATGCATCTTTACAGACCAGTTTGTCTTTAGAAAATAGAGCTCAAGAGAGTTTTATGATTTAGAAAAATACTTTATAAGTTGATCTAAAATATAGGCTGTGATAAGCAGAGGCATCATTAAAGTGACATGGGGGCTATATTTTGCCTTCTAGATTTTCCTGACTGTGCCATCTGTTTGTCATTTCGACTTGTGTGAAATTTTAAAGAAAYCGCCAGACTATGGGTCCTGAATCTTTTCTGTATGTTGCAGTTTCTCTGATAATTTATCTATCGCACTATCCAAATGGTTTTAATTAATGTGATTTTTTTTTTTAATAGAAGTATCTTTAGGCGATCTGATTTATCAAAACACTTGCAGGTGTTATACCTTTTGTCCTCAGCATTACAATGCCAGGGAAGCAAAGTGCATCCCCCACCTGGTGCTAGACTAAGATAAATTCACAATATTGCACATTATTGCAGGATTCTGGAGTTGACAGTAAATAGCAACACACAGAGTCAAGGTGCTAAAAGATTAAGAGACAGAACATCAGCTCATCTTAGCCAAGATCCTTCTAGGAAGACTTTTGCACTATAATGCCTAAAMAAAGATATTTTACTGTGCAAAGGAACCATTTAGAGTATTAGATCTAAAGATGAACTTACAGTATTTTGACAATTGCCCTTTATTGAAGTTCAGGTGTTCAGGGCTCCAGCTACAGACAATTTTTGTAAGCCTGTCCATACTATGCATGAGTGTGAGAAAGTGAGTACTCCCTGCTGTGATGGAATTTTTGACTTGACTATGCTTTTATGGATCATTTAAAAATTAGGAAAGTGTTATGGATTAGGACAATATTGACTCAGATATGTTATCATGTATTATGGTCTTATACTCTACAGGCCAGATCTGACCGACTTGCAACTGAATTTTGTTTGGATGGAGACTTCGGTGATAGTTCTTTAATGGTTTCAATGAAGCTCACCTCCATGTATTCCTGAATAGGCAGGCTGGTGGCAGGACTTCCACTCCTGGGGTGAAATTCACACCTCTGAAATGGAGCCAGTTACAAGGTTTTCTCACAGCCCCCACCCAGGCAGCTGTTTGGTTGTGCAATGCCATGATGATGCCTCAGAGCCACTAGCTCATGCTCTCCCCACTGAAATTCTCCTTTAGATCACTAAAATCTGTGGTTGAATAGCAATAATCATATGGGGTGGAATTCGGGATGGAGACAGCTGATCTGGCTGAGGCTGCCACTGATACGAGGTTTGAGAAATCCTAGACCACAGCCCCTGTGAAGGCTGAAGTAATCTGAATGGCTCATGTTATTCCACACCACTGCTGAATTTTGCCATAAGTATAAGGTTTATATATCTCAGAAAAAAAGAACAATGGAAAATACTACAGGTGCATAATATGAACAAATTAGTAGTCTTTTAGAAAGCTAACCTGTTATGTAGTGATATTAAGCATTTGGATTTTACACTTGATAAACCATTAGGTTTTATTTTTTATAGTTGATTTCCATGCTTGCTCAGTGCTTAAGAACTCAAGCAAGTAGATGTTTGTACTGGCTGAGCTGTATAGCAGTCTCAGAAATGGAATTTTAAAATTTTCTGAGGTCTTATCCATAGGAGATGGATATGCCCATGCATTTAAAATTATGATGCTGAGGGTCTTCAAACAAGAGTTGTTTTCCTCTCTTCAGGGGAGACAGCTAGGCAAAGTAAACCAATACTGAATTTTAAGCTTCATCCCTGTATAAGCCCTAGTAATGCAAATACTCTCATATGGGAAAAGAGTATTTATTTTGTGGTCACTCCTCTAAAAAAACAACTGAACTGATTAAAATCACTTTCAATCAATAGGAGTTGTAATCAGTAGGAATCTTCATCAATAGGACTTTGAAAATGTTAACTGAGAATTCAATTTCTGTTGTGATTATAAGCTCTACAGCTATTTAATTACTTCAGGTGCAATGCCGTTATTAGAAAAAGGTTCATTCATAGTGAAATGCACATAACTGAGGCATTTTTAATATATAGTTCCAAATAGTAGCAGTGATTAGTTTACAAAAAAAAAAAAAAAAGGAAATTACGTGCCTGGAATCCTTAAGTGGATCACAGCCAGATACTATCTTCTGTAACTGCCTGATAAACTGTGCATCTAATTTATAAATATGCCAAAGCACAGATGTGATCTTCAGTAAATACATGTTCATACAGCACATTAATGGATTCATATTAAACAAATGAACATATTTTGAACTCTAGGAATGATTAATGTATGGAAAGTAACATGAGTTGCAGTTTAGACATGTTAAGTTCCAGACTTCGGATTGCAAGGTAGGAAACCTTATGACAGTTTAGTCTTAATTCTGAATTCAAACCTATAAAGCAAAGGCTCTTTAGCTCTTTTTTCAACACCTTCCATAAATGGGATGCTGATTGACACCACAGTAGTAATTGCTATTGTTTTTCATTTACAGAAAGCAAAACAAGACACTGGCACTTACATAGTACTCCTGATCTGTGGTATAGGGGTCATCAGCAGGAGCTGTAACTGAAGGCCCAGAACTGGCTTCCAGATTCAGGTGAATCCTTACCTTGACTACAAAAGCTGCCCACTCTCTCGGTGTAGCTGTCTGTGTGTGTGTAGGGTGGGTTGCCCTGACACTTTATGTTATTTCAGGAAACTGTGATTTCATTACATACTGAGCAAAATACTCTCTTTGTTTCTGAGAAAGTGAAGGTTTTGTGGAAAGGCTTTTCTCCCTTATCCGGCTTTAATCTGAGATCTTAATCAAACAAGCAGATCACAGTCAGTGATATATGGACAATGTTTTGGGTTTTCATGGCTCTCTTGAGGCATAGTCCTCTAATACTTCAATCCCTGACAGCACTAGGAAACAATTTTTGATGTGCTACCCGATATTATTGACTTGCTTAGGCTCTGACATTGCACGAACTTGTGATTCTGTCCCAGATGTATAAAGCTAAGCATAGGCATTACTCTGGATTTCTAGGATCRGAGCAAAGCTATAAACAGTCATCCTGCTGCTTCAGTGCCAGCTGAGTCCTCAGGTGGCCGTTGAGACCAGCTCYGGACCAGCACGACTGCAAGAGAAAAAGACTTCAGACAGAGACCATGTGCATGGGGTGCTGTGAACCCCTCAAGTTTCTTGAAAAGTCCCCTTGGACTATGAGTTGTCCATCAGAGTGGATGAGGTGAGCATTTCTGGGTTGGAGGTTCAGCACGGTCATTCACTTATATTTAGGAGAGGAAGGAGAGATCTCTCCTTTCCCCATATCTCCCTCCTCGCTTTCTTTCATTTATATTAAGGTGAACCTGAATGAGACGGCTAGCAGAAAGCCAGCAAAAAGTGAGTGGAAGATCTAGCCTTGAGCACTACTCATGTTGCTCTGAAAAAGTTGAAGTTTGATTTAACCGGAGGCCGTGGCAGGAAGAGAGGCAGGAATGGAATTTCCCTGGGTGTCAGGGAAGTCACTCTTGGCATGTTGKTTTTTTTTCCTCGATTTCAAATACTTGTAAATTCCTCCCAAGCTTCTCTAGGGCTGAAAGCTTTCA
Source organism: Oceanodroma leucorhoa (assembly GCA_030449065.1). Classification (NCBI taxonomy): domain Eukaryota; kingdom Metazoa; phylum Chordata; class Aves; order Procellariiformes; genus Oceanodroma; species Oceanodroma leucorhoa. The sequence goes on along the minus strand of JASVER010000033.1, from coordinate 5,464,633 downwards.
TGCTTGATCTCAGCTTATAAAAGACCATTTTTTCTGCTGAAGTTTTGAGGAAAATTCTTTGATCCAACTTTGAGTCACAGAAGAGTGAGACAATGAACCTTCTCACAGGCTACAACTTAAAAACAAGCGGGCAAGCAAACAACCAAAAATACCCCATAGAAAATGATATCTAATTTTGATGTCTGAATGTTCTCTAAGGGCCAATGTCCTAGACCAGCTGTAGTCCCACAGAATTCAAGGAATATCATCCATGCACAGAAGACCCCTGGGTAAAATCTCAAGTTTGGAAAACAGAGTGTTGAGAAACAATCTCTAAGTGTGCATCGGAAAAATATTCCTTTGAGAAATACAAACAAAGGAAAACCCTTTAGCATGACAACCTGGGAAGTGGAGAAGAGCTGTCTATTCCATTTGGCTGGAATACCATACTGAGGCCAGGCTGCTGTGGGGGATTTGGAAATGCCTTCAGATGTACCCATCTCCATGTAGTGAGGACTTGCCCATCCCATGCAACTACAGGCCTTTTTGAAAACCTATTAAAGCACTGAATTTTAATAACTGGCTTATGCACTCAAAATGTTCCGAGCAATGCATTTGCTTCTAGTGTCCGTGACATTTAAACAGTAAGTTTTTAGCAAATATCCTACTGTTGCATTTCATGTTTATTTTAAAATATGTTGATAATGGCCTTAAAATCAGTTTAAATCTTCTAACAAGTTAAAGAGATGTTTGAATGAAGAGATGGTGGGAGTATATCTAAATTGTCAATATGGATCCATAGACACAGGTGGATTTGGGCTTTACAGTGGTAATCACCCCTCTCCGATCCAGTAGTGAGTGGATGCCTGCTTAACTGGACTATGGGATGTCCAAGCATATAGATGTGCTGTTAGCCACAATGCTCCCTTGTGTGCTATTGGCTGTAGAAATTCGGTGAGCTTTAACCTTTTTCATCTGATGGGCCATCTAGATCTGGGCAGATATTGATATGGATGAACAGATTCTATTTGAAATTCAGGTACTTGTCCTTCATAAATCACCAAGTTGATTCTGTTTTTTAAGCTGCGAAGTGCTAAGCATGTTCTGTCAGCCTGATTTCGTATGATGACAAATAAAAGCCTGTAAAATAGCTGATGCCATGAAATAATACCAGCAGGAATATGTAATGAAAGCAAAGTAATAGTGTTTACTAAAAATCAAGGCTTATCACGCTGTGTAAAGCAAGGTTCTTATTTCAGCTGCATTCAAATCTGGGTTCTTTTCACTGGTTTTGTCTTAACAACGAGCACACACCTCATACTGGCAAATAGAGCAATCCCTATTGAGAATAATATGCCTGTCGTTGTCATAATGGATCTCCATTGACACATTTAACAGCTTGAAGGTATATACTTCAGACACTATAACTTACACTAATTAATCTTTATTACATCATTAGTGCCTTGTAAAAAAAAAAAAGCAGAACCTCTGCAAGAACATGTCATTGACAATAATGAATATGAATATGATGTTAGTAAAGTTAAAGACAAACTTTATTTTGAAACAGAGATGCTCTAAGAACCTTATGCAAACAGTGAGTGGATAAACCCAGCCAACTGAAACTCTGTTCTCCATTACTGTAGAGTATAACCGCAGCATATTCTTATCTGATGATGAGTTACGGGTTTCTGTGTTTAGAATTCAGAGGATTACTAAAGAGATTATCTGATCTGTCAATCAGAGTGATATCTTGATGGCTTGGAATACTGCTATAGATTTAGCAAAGTGTCTTTGCTCTAATGCTCATTCTGGGTGTCATGGTTAACCAACATCTTAATTACATATAATGAATAATCTCTCCAATGGCTTATTATTGTAATACAATAATACTCAGTAGCATCATATAAGCAGAGTCCATAGCTGGGAGTCGCTTAGAGCTTCAGGATCCCACTGAAGGACAGCTATAATAAAGAATTCAGTAAGCCTTACCCATATTGAGTTGAATGAATTTGACTCCAGCTTGCTTTGTAAACTAAGCACTCTCAGGGCTGTCCAGGGCACTCAGATGACCATATAGAAAGTCTGGGTGCAGCAAGCACAAGCTTCATCAGAGCCAAACACCTGGTCACAGAAACTAAATAACTGAAGTTGAAATAATCCACTCATATTCACTGCTGCTACTATACCGATGCTTATGGTGAAGAGAAAAAGCCACAGTGCAGTCAGCTGAAAACAACTTTTCTCATTAAGTAGTGACCTGCATCCAAGTGTCTAGTAGGACCTGGAGGCTTTGCAATGCCCTATTGGCCTCCGGGCTAATAGACCAATGCATTGGCAAGTTCACCTGTCTTCTTTACCTCACCCTCTCTGCTTTCCTAGATCAACTTTTTGTTCTCATCCCTCCACCTGTCTGTTTATCTCACACAAGAGGAGGGACATTTTGGTGAGAAAGAGAGGGTTTCCTAGGTAGGGATGGACACATAGCTGCATCCTACCTGAGCACTCATGGTGTGGAATAAATGGCATTTCGCACTAATGGCTATGTAAGATTGTTTGGAGATAAGGGCTGGGGGGGTGGGCAGATAGCAATGCCATGCACCAGAGAAGGGACATGCAGATACTCCCCAAAAAACAGTACAAAAACACCTTATAAGTGGGAACAGTTTCAGCACAGCACTTCTTCATTTACCTGCCTTAGGTTTCTCCCGCATGTTATCAGTGCTGTTCAGGCAACCCCGGGTATAACTGCTGAAAGATCTAACAGGATTGAAACATGAAAGCTTATCCTGGCAGCAGCTGCCAGGGCTGACTGTTCTCTGGCACAGCCTAAGGTGGAATTGCAGCAGAATAGTGACAGTGGGCTATCACTGCCCCCTCGTAACTCTGCAGAGGAAGGGAATGTCGCTAACATAGCTGGATCCCTTAAAACAGAGCATTGCTGAAGGAAGTTGGTTTCACTGAAAACTATTATTATAGGATACAGCTACATATACAAGCTTTTGTCATTATAGAAGGCCAGGGATGAGTTTCAAAGGGATGCTCTAAAATGGCTGAGTGCTCATTCTCACAATGATGCACACTCATCTAGAATGTAGATACCTAAAAATCAATGCCATTAATTCTCTCCGGGTACTGAAAACAAATACAACAGTTATGGTGGTTAATATATATGACACATTCCTCTGATYTGCAGATGAACACAAAGCAGTTAAGTATTGGACATGTCTTCTGTGACTTTCTGCCATAGCTGAATACAGACAGTACAAAAAGGACCAGATTCTCAGGTAGTGTAAGCTGATATAGTGCCCCAAACTCGTAGCTAGGCTAGCTGATGGGAGATAAAACATTTCTTTCAAGAAGATCTAGGAAAAGAGCAGAAAGGACTAACAAATATGAATTCCAGTAACTACACTTTCTTTACCATGATCAGTCTCTATTTATAGCCATTTTCCATGGAAGTTCTTGCATTCCTGTCCCTAGATACAACTATCCGTATGAAGCAGACTCGAGTGTTTGCTTCAGGATTGCTCGCATGCTTATCCCAATAGGAAATGGAAATGATCTGAAATGATCAGCTACAGCAAAGCTGCATGGACTAACATGAGAATAGTCATAGCCAGGCAATGGAAAAGTTGATAAGTGATTAGCTGAATAAGATTTAGAAGGAAATATGGCCAAAATGAGCCAAATTATTCACAGTTAGCATTAAATTAAATTTTTGGTACATTGTTATAGGCTATCTTAATGTGTGTTTAATTGAACTTCTGCCAGCTGTGCCTAGTATGTGTAACAGGTCCTCTGTAACCAAGACAGAAAGCAACGATCTGCAAACACTAACTGTGCCCTGTAGCAGTTATGACTTAAATGCAAGGAATAGAGGGGAGAGCTACAAAGTTTGTTGTACCTCATTGATGCATCCCTGGCATAGGAAAATGACTGGTGAAAGCTGCATGATTCCCACTGATCCTTATGGTGGGGTGGGCCTCCTTGCCTTACCATTTGCACATTGGGACAGATCTGCTGCTGCCATAGGCTCATTGAGTTCCACGTATCAAAAGACACTCCTCAACTGGAGCGGAAAAAATCCCCCATGTTTTTTACTTTGGGCTCGATAACATCAAATGAACAAAGTGACCTTGCATACACATTATCTGAAATGATGTGCCTGCCGTGTTGTTTCCCAGTTCAAAGAAACAGCACTCTGCTTTAAAAATAATATGTTAGAAATCGGTAATTTAACGGCATGTAGCAAGCAGTTTTCAGCTTTCCCTGCTGTGAATCAGGTCCATAGCTTCCTGTCTTAATCAGGATTTTATTTAAATAAGTTGCATTGTACCACAAGAAACAAAATTGCCAACTCATTCGCTTGCAATGAGCCGCGTTGTCTGCAAGGCCAGCTCAAAGCTTCTCAGCAGCGTTGGCAAGATTGAATTTTGCAGCCCCAAGGTTGGAGGACTGGACTCGTCCTGCTGCTGGATGGGGAAGGACGAAGGAAGGGCTGGAATGGCGGTGAGTCCTGGAGAGCCAGGCTTGCTACTCCCGTGCCACTGGGGTGGGACATCTGCCACATCCCCTCACTTGACTTTCCAGGGCTCTGCTGGTAGGTAACGCAAAAGCTATTTTGCCGTTCCTACCAGTCATCTGCTTGAGGTAACTGCTGACTTCACCAGTGGCAGTGCCAGCTGTGGTTATTAGTTTGTCACATTGAATGCAACGTGGAAGGCAGAACAAATACTGGGGCCACTCTGAGCCGCAGTGGGAGAGATGTTTCGATTGGCAATGCGCCTGTAAAACTGCCTTTCCCCCAGTGAAAGGCTGGCTGTTCTTGTTTACTACTTTATGCAGGTATTATTTCCTCCTCCCGCAGCACTGCTGTGAAATGTGTGTCTTGCCTTTGAACTCAAAGATCAGGATAAATTCTCCCCTTCACCAGAGTTTGACTTAGGTTGAGCAGGGTGAAAGGGAGAGAGGCAGCCTTAGTTTGATCCTGGAAGTAATTTAGATTTACTGAGAAATGTTAAACCCTGGGTCTGTCCTGCCTTTTCCTTGGCAATCAGCATTCCTACTGCGCAAATGTCAGCCCTGCCTCCTCCACTTCGGCTTTCCCATAGGACTCTCCCTTCTTGGAGGCAACTCTCCATTTCCCACTGCTCACCATAAATGGTGTGGCCTGAATGAAGCAAAGAGTTTGAATTCAAGGAGTTACTTAATTTACCCAAACTCGAGGAACATGGAATTGTGTAATCTTTTATTTGCTCTAACTCTTGCAACTTTCTGTTTTCAGATGTCAGGAGCAAAAACCTGTCCTTGTCCTAAATTGGTTGAAGGGGCTTTGTTAGGAAAGGACTGCATCAGCTTAACAAACAAGATGGCCTAATCTTAAATCTAATTACAAATTCTCAACTGGAATACAGAAACTGCAGTAACTTTGGGGCCAGGCGTGCCTGTGTTACCAGAGAGGGGTAACATTACTTCCTTGAGGCCAACATAGCCTGCATACACAGGTGCAATCTTCTGGTGGCTTCYGCGGCACCTCCTGCCGGAGATGTTTTGAGTGCTTCAGGTGAATGTCTGGCCTCCAACTATCCCATCAGCTCTGCCTGGAGTGATTTAGGGCGAGAAAGACGACTCAAGATCGGTCTTGCACATGGATCCTTCCTAAAAGGTCTGATATCACTTGCAATCAGCACAGGCAAGATGTAGGCTGCCTACCCTTAGGCTAGCAAGTGCTGTGTCTTAGGAGCAAACTGGGGATCAAAGCATTTTTGGGAGCACTCTTTCTGGGGTTGCTGCTGCTCTGGGGACAGTCAGCTGGGAACCGCTGGTCTTTCCTCCACAAACACTTCTCCAGCTCATAAGGTATCATATGATGAATATTTGAAACACTTGGTTATGGCCTTAAATACTTGGGTTAAAGCAGTAATTGTAGCTAATCACTGAAGGGAGTAATGAGACATTTCTAGATATCAGATGACCATAACACAGTAATACCTGTCTTGTCACGTTTTATTGTCTATCGACATGATGAAGGTTTTGAAGATAATTGAATGGCAGGCATTCACGAGTGCAATGGGTGATTAAAGGAGCAAATAGCCTAACAAGCATGGTCAGGTACTGTGTACGTTTCAGCTGTTCATTTTGCTGAAGGCCAACAATTTATGCTACACCCAGTGGCTACCGACTCTCTTCAGACCAAGTACATGCAATAATACTGGAATGTTAACTGGGGCCGACTACAAGGCCTTAAAGGGACAGTGTCCTTGCAGGTACTGTCGATACCTTATTCTAAGTTGTTTCACTCTTGAATTTTAATTTAAACCATGGTCGTTGAAATGCTTATGGGAAGGAATTAATAGAAGAGGCAACATGTTTTGACACATATTGGACATCCTCATTTCAAAGTGAAATCCAGCGCTCATTTTTTTCCTGCAGGTGAGATGACATAGCAAATGTTTTATGTAATGCCTGTGTCTATGAGAGTGGCACTGTACTAATAAATGTGGAAAAATGCCAGTGTTGTGGAAGTATTGACAGGTCTGATATAAAATTCAGTTTCTCCAATACCATTCCAGCTAAACAGAATGAATGGGGTATTAGACCCTCAGGGTCTGTGGCTGCAGGTATATCACTCACTAAACAGCTTCCCAGCTATGCAGTTAAGAGGGAAAGGCCAATATTCTGCTTAAAAGTACAAGCTTGCCAGCACTTTTTCTACAGCAGGTAGTTGTCTTGCTACTTGCAGGATTATTGACTCACTATGTAAATACTGTTACAATCTGTGTTCCCCCCCCCCCCTTTATAACTGAAGCAGGGATCCTTGAAACTTGGGAACAGCTCAAGAAATAACTCCCCAATAAATTGTTTAAATGTCAGCTGTCTAGGCTCAGTTTCCAAAAGGTATTTAAGGTCTAACTCTCCAGTGGCTAAATTCCCACCAAGGCCAGAAGGAAGCCAAGTACCCCTATAGGACTTACGTTTTCAGATATCATTGTGAATTTGACCTCTAGCATCCGTAAAGCCTCCTGTTGARTGGCATAAAATGTTTCCTGCTCTCCAGAGATTAAGTGTATTGGCTATCTACACTAATCCCCGTCTGTCAAAAGGAAAAAAAAAAAAGTGGAACTGAGATCAGTAGCTGGAAAGCAAGTGTCTCTCCGATATAACACTAACTTGCTGGACCATCAAGCCAAGCTATGCTTGGAGGTTTGCCACATCTTCTGTTTTCTCATGGACTGGACGGTGACAGCAGTTGAGATCCTCATATTGCCCAGACTTTCCTGACATGAGAACTGTACAGTGATTACAGATGAAGGGTGTTGGTTACATCTGTTTTGGGGCTGCTCCACTCTCTCTGCTAACAGGCTGAACTGCCTCAGGCCAGTTCTCTATTGTTTGTGGCTCTCCTACCTTTTCTCACACTTGCTCATGAGGCAACACACTGATATTTGTTCTGTGTGGAGCTTGGCCGCTGAGCGTGTCCTTAGCAGCTCATGTCACCAGCTGGATCAGCTGAACAGCATGCTAGGAGGGACAGATACCGTTGTGGTGAGTTTTGATTAAATGCACAAAGGCTTAGGAGGTTTTAGCTTTGCAGCTCTAAAGATCATGTACCTCGTAAAGGTATAATGATTCCTCTTTACGGAGATTTCCACGTATTACCTCTTTGAAGAACTGGACATATTCTATCCTGTGGAAAAGCTATGCTATATTTTGACTGTTTTTTGGCTTGATTTTTAGACTCTCTTGAACATGATGAGTTTATATTTGCACTCAAATGCCACAGACTTCTTGTACACATCCCCCTTTTAAAATTCCCATCAGTAAAGAGGGATCAAAAGTCTACACCCCCACCCCCATGGAACGAGGCCATGGAGCAAAAGATAGAACAGCAAGTGGATGAAGTTTAGAAAAAAATGAAAGCAGAAATAATGGGGGAAAGTATGGAGAAAAAGTAATTTATGGAAGCTAATGATAAGCATCTTGGCTTACTCTTAAGTGAACCACTTCTTCTTTTTAGATACCTTTTTTTTAACTGTCAGGAAAGACAAAGATCGAGCTCGTGGCACAATGCAAAGGTGAGGTGAGCCTGGGGAGGAAGACGCTGAGGTGCTGGGATCTCTGCTTCTCAGAAATGGCTAATCTTGGTGCTCCAGTCAGGTTTTATTGTTGTGTCAGCTCCTTTCTGCCCCCCCTTGTTGTTGTGTTTGGGTAGCACCTCCTGCAGTGAGGGGGAAGCGTGCTGGTCAAGGAGGTGCTCACATGCCTCCTGTGTCCTCGGCTTCTCAGAGTACATCGTCCTTGCGGGCCATTTGTCACCTAGTCTTACATTTGGGATGAAAGAAATGAGCCTTTTAAGTGAACTTTCCCATCTTTTCAACTGTCAGTTTATTCCCAGCCATCACAGTCAGGTCAACATTGAGGTCTACACTCCAGACCACTCTACAGTCTGTGGTCTGATGGCAGGGCGAGGGTATCTCAGTTGGGGCTTCATTTTGGGAACTCACTAGGCCCCAGTTTATTTTAGCCTGTTTCTCTTCTGCGTGGGATTAGAGTGCCTCTGCTGTCAAAATTACTAATAGACCCCTGAGGCAGAAAACGTTTCTTCTGTGATGATATGTACTGTGCTACTTCACATCTGGAGCGCTGCAGGGCCGCTCTTTTGGCTACCTCTCACTTTGCTGGGGAGAGAGATGGAAAAATGACTGTCTTTCCTGGTACACCTTTAACATACTTTAGTTCAGTTTACATTAAATACCCAGGAGTGAGGACAGAATGACAGCTACTGTACTGTGTGAGCTGCCCAAAGGTAGGCTCTGTTAATACAGAAGTTAGACAGTGTGACAGATAGATGGGAGATAAGCAAAAGGCTATTATCCCAAGGTAAAGTTATTTCAACATACTGCCAATAACCCCTACATATAATTTGGATGAGAGGTGGGAGAGGCATGACTTCAGCTGAGATCCTTTGACTGCCATCTACACCTTTCAGTGAGGCTCTGGCACTTTATCAAAGAGGGGGAAAAAAAAAAGAAAGATCATATTCTGGGCAGATGTCCAATAAGAAACTCCAGCAGAAGATTAAAGTCTTTAACATGAAAGAGAGATCTAGTGCAATGTGTAATATCTAGCAGTTCTAAAAATCGTGTTTGTCAAGCCTGCAACAATCAGGCTGATTGCTAGCCTTGACAGCATGACATACAGCTCACAATCTGGCACAGGGAAAAAATGTTATTCAAATATCTTCACAGACAAGCTGGCCTTTGCATTTACGGGAGGGGGACTGCTCAACAGCCCTGGCCTGGCAAGCCTAGTCCCTCTCCCCAGCTGTGACACCCCAGTTCCTGAGAAAGACAGTTTCCCAGGTGCATTCAACAAATACCTCTGCCTAATCTTGAAAGTCTGACCAGACGCTTCTAATGGTCTTGTCATAGAGTTGGAGTGTCACACGTTGCGATTGAGTTGTTCCGACTGCCATCAGGAGAAGGAGAAAGATAAGCCCAGAGAGGTGATGATTCTTCAGCAAGCAGTGGCAGGGCTGGGGCTAGGACCTCTCTTCACCCCAAAACACTGAGAACAGATTAACTGACCAGAGAAAGGACGGTACGCAGAGGATGAGTGCTTGTCTGCTGATTGATTTCACAGTGTACTTCCTTTTGAATGCCAAGTCCTCCTCTGGGAGCAGGAAAGGAGCACTACACCAGATCCAATGACAGGGGTGGGGTTTGGGGAAGGAAGAAAACTGGGGCRGAAAAGCCGTGTAACTTGACTGTAGCCATAGAGGAAGCTGATGTTCAAAGTAGGATTCACATATGGAATTGCTCTCTTCCTGCTTCTAAGCATGCTGAAGAGGCACTAAATATAAGCTCAGGATATGGGACAACATACCAGTCCATGCTCAGAAAGCTGCCCGGTATTTATGGCCAGAAATCTGAACAGTGGCACACACCAATTTATTTCTGGGAGGGAGCTGCTGTCTTCGGGCTGCAAGCTGTACCTCTGTAGCAGTGGTCTGCTCCTGGGCCAACACAGTGCTTCTCTGAAGGAGGCATCAACGCACAGGCACCCCTTTGGCAGACACTGAGCTCCAGTCAGAGTTGGACTAGGACCAAGAGCAAACTATATGCCCTAATAAAGAAGCCCCCAGACAGTAAGCATTTGTTTTTTTCTAAGAAGTGTGATTGACCTGATTTGCTCTGGAAAGGAAAAAGGTTTTAAAAACTCATTTCAGCTTTCATCTCTTCCTAACTGGGGATGGAATAGGACAGTCAGTGCTTTCTGTGAGTCTGAGACCTGCAATGAAGTCTCTGGGTATGAAACTCTTAACACTCTGTCCCTCGTCTCTCCTGGCTAACCTTCCCGTATACTCCATGAGCTCCACATTTGCAAACCACTCCTTTCATTTCCAAGTGTCCTTCTGATCCCCTTTGATGCATAGGATTTTTTTTTGCTTACTTTTTCTTTCTAGGAAGCTAAACACTAAAATCTGAATGTGAACATAATGTTAACCTTGCTAAACCCTGTTATAGGCCAAAAGAACAGCCATATGAATTACATAGCTGATGTTCTTCACCACCTCATTAAAATCCAGTACAGCTGAATGCAGATGCTCACATGACCAGAACTGCAGGCATTTGCAACCCTTCACATTAATAAAACTCCAGTATTAAAACATTGCAGCTCCACCCACTCCCCAAGACACCTCTGGGGTTTGTGAGCCTGAGGAAAGAAAGCATCAGGCAACAGAACTATTTCTGGTTCTGGCAGGCATCCTCGGTTCACAAATAGTCTTTGATTCCTGTAGCTTTTCTTCTTCTTTTAAATGCAGAACTTATGACTTCATACTTTCTTCCTGGGGCTAAGTAGTGCTGGTTCATACCCGTTACTGCACATCACCTTCTAGAGTAAATAACTCCTCATGCGCTGTTCCTGTGAAAATAAAATACAAGCTTCAGACTCCTGTCATCTGGGGCAGGTCCTATTTTTATGGAAATTCACTGGGTTTGGAAAAATACAAAGGTTTTATGGAAACATAGCCACAGAGAGCTGGCTTAGTGTCTCACAGTTTGTCCCCAGGGCTGGACTGGATGGGGAACACCCAGTTTCATTTACGAGAGGTCGGACCAGAGTTCATTCATGTGCTCCTTAACTGTTCCTATGCCAGACCACAAGGCTGCTGCGGGTGCTGTTGAGAGCCTGCTGCATCTCTGAGGGAACCGGAGGGAATTGTACTATACTTGCTACAGAAAGAGGCATTGGATATACTGGGTCCATTAAACAGTTTGAAATAGTTCAGAAAGCTTAGGTAATGAGAAATGACCTTGTGGTAGYGTTTTGAGTGAGGACTGGGAAAATGTTCCCATATACAAACATGTCCAAAATGTCTCTGGTTTCTGGGAAAACCTTGTCCAATTCATCTTTGTAAGGTAAGCAATTAGTTAAATAGCTATAATTTATGTGCTCACTCACCCATAAGTGTGAATTGCAATTCCTTGCCTCCTTGACCCTAAAGAGATATGTCTGGGTTTAATGACTCTAATTCAGATGGTATTTTACCCACAGATGCTGTTGGCGACGTCAGCATTTCTTGCATGACAGGGTAAGGGTTCATTACCCCGGGAAAGCAAATCCAAAGCCATATCTAGGAACAGATCCAACACTAGTCTAGCCATGCTCCAGCAACTCGCTTCCAAGCGTCCAACAACCTGAGCACTGCTGATTGAATCTACCATCAGCGATGTGTTTTTCGAGATCCCAGCTGTTACCCTGGGCTCACCAGGAGGACTGGCATTCGAAGCTTTCAGGAGGGAAAGAAAGATCCTGTTCTCTGCCAGTTTTAACACCGCTGTATGATGTGTAGGAGGCAGCAAAGCATGTCCAGAAACCAGCTAAGCTGGAAGAACAGCCAAACCTTTTGTGAGCAGGGTTCCCACTTTCAGCTGAGCAAAGGCACTAATGCTTCCTGAATGCATTATTTCTGACATTTAAAAATGCCTGGCTTTATAAAAGTTCAGTAAAACTTGGCTTTATTACAGTTGGTATGAATTTTATCATTGATTTCAGCAGAGCTAGAATTTTACCTTGGACATACAGACCCACAAATCATCTATAAAAATCCACCTATTTAAACTTACTCCAAAACGTTTTCGTAGTCAGGTTTACGATATAAGATGGAAGATCACACTGCCAGTTTGAGTCAGACACTGAAAGCCCTTTTGCATTTAAGGCATGATACTTGGGAATAGGATGACAGCCCGTACCAATTCACTCTTTAGTAGCACATAATAGAGCAAGTGCCACCTGTTACAAAAGCTGTCAGCACTCTCTTCGGTGGAAGGGTGATTGAACAATGAAAAACACTTGTCTGATCCAGTCAGGATTTATGATGATATGCTTCTGAGTACATTTTGGATTTTAACTGTAAGAAAACATACAAACAGTCTACATCACTGACCTTTGCCCCTGAGCTGGCAAATTTCTTTATTCCTCCTTTTGCCTTTTACATATTTTGCTTGCAAATATTTTATTCCCTATCTACAAAATTGCTTCCTCCATAACATTTCCCTTGATCACCTCTTTCATATACCCCATTACTGAGTTGCCCCAAATATACATGAAACAAAATCTGCCCAAACTCACCAGGATGAAGCTAAGTTTAAAAATTTTTCCCCAGTTCTTCCTTTCCTTCCCTGTTGTTTAAAGTTAAAAGAACCAGTTTCCAGCCAGGCTGTGTGGGCAGGAGACCTGGTAGGGAATGGAGGCCATTCCTTTCTGCAGAAGTGCCTATGAGGATCACCCTCTGTTTAAACAGCCCTGCTTGCCATCACAAGAAGGATGCATATGGCTGGCTTCCATTTTTCCACACTGCCTTAGCTTAAGAAGAATATTTTTTCTCTCTCACTTATAAATAAATTTCATAAGTTCCCTGAAGGCTTTGGGTGAATTGTGCCAGGTGAACCTTGTTTGTTAGGATACTTAGCACAATTACTATATAACACCTGTTTTGTTATGACAACATTTCCCATATGTACAATCAATCCACTGTAGTCACCCAGAGCCTGAGGACTTACTTCACTTTTTACTTAAGGTTTGTTTCTGTTTGTTTAAATAAGCATTTAAGGCAAAGCAAAGTGGAAATCCCGGCATTTGATCAGGTTCTGGCAAGTAGCTCAAGAGAGTTGCACGGCAAACCAGGGAGGAGACTGCAGAGGTACATTTCTACCCCAACACTGGCATGCTTGGAGAAATGAGGATGATTAAAATGAAGGTGACAGAAGAGACTACTGCTCAAGCTGTTATCTTGCAGAGACTTTGAAGCAGGTGAGCTCTTAGGGCTACCCAGGACCACCCTGATGTCCTTAGCTGTCCCTATGACTGCAGGAATTGAGCAAATAAGGTGCTTCTTGCAGGCTGAAGATTTGAAGCTCCAGAGCTTGTGAAAAGCCTGGGAAGAAAGGGCAGAGTTGCTCATGTGCTGGGGTGCTTCAGGTCCCCCTTTTTAGGCTTGTCCCCATCAACAGGCCAAGCTAYGTCTGCACCATCATGCTACTGTGCTCCTGACCATAACTGAGCCCCAGCTGCCTCCGTTTGTCCTCTCTAACTGTGTCACAGCCTCCTCCAGCTTGGCTCTGATGCACACGAGCCAGCTTTTTCAGGGGAAGGATGAAGGGTGGAGAAGGAGCTGGTGGGCAAGTCACCTCCTGCCTGCACACATGGGCCTGATACAATTGTTACACCCCAAAAGGGCCAGGATACCTTGGACACGTGGGCGCAATCAGTGGCCTCACTTTCTTGGGGATGTCTACTGAAGGTGTGGAAGACACAGCAAGGGAATTTCCCCTCACAGCTCAACCCATTGCTCTCCAAGATGCTGCCATGTATGTGTGGGAGGCAGCCTGTGCTTAGCACAGTGAGCTGATGGAGCGTCTCCTTTGTGTAAAATCCCATTGGTACCACAGACACATGCAGAATCACAGAATCATGGGAAAACTGAGGCTGAAAGGGACCACACGCAGGCTCCAGTCCAACCTCCTGCTCACAGCAAGGTCAGCTATGAGAGCAGATCAGATGGCTCAAGGCTTTATCCAGCTGGGTCTTGAAAAGTTCCTAGGATGGTGACAGCACAACCTCTCTGGGCAACAACTTCTAGTATGCAACTGTCTCCATCATGAAAAAGCTTTTTTCTGATATCCGTTCTGAACCTCTTGTTTCAATTCATAACCGTTGCTCCTTGTCCTGCTGCCACGTACCTCTGTGAAGATCCTGCCTCCATTTTCTCAACAACTTCCCTGTAGGTACTGAGGGGCTGAGGGGCTGCCCTTATGTTCTCCCAAAGCCACCTCTTCCGCAGGCTGAACAAGCCCAGTTCTCACTGGGCAAGTGTTCCAGCCCTGACCATCTCAGTGGTCCTCTGCTGAGTGTGCTCCAGCTTATCGATGTCTTTCTTGTATTAGGTGGTCCAGCATGGAACTTCATGTGTCTGGGATGAAGACAGAAAAAGATCAGCTACAATAGCACTACCTGCATTGGGTTTTATTTTGTGCCTAATCACAGGCACAGTGAAGTTTTGCTTCACTTTCATCTTTGTGAAAATGTCACAAAGAAAACTTTATTGGATGTGCTTAGAGCAGATTGTATTAGTTTGTTACCATCTTTTGGTTTTTGGTAATACTAGGATTTTTTTTTAAGAGATATACAGAATTAGGAACTCCATATATGTAGTTTCAAAGCATATGAAACATATAGAGTACTACTGCTATTTTGAAACATTTTCTTTTATATCAGTCAGATTTGCAATATATAGATCTACAAAATCTACTCTTTTTTTTTATTCAGAATTAGAAAGCTTCAAAGTTATTTTCAAGATGAAGATTTATTTTTCCAGAAATTTGTTGAACCACTGTGGAAAACTGTATAAAAATGCGAGATTTCAACACACAGTTATCTTTCCATTAGGAAAAAAATGCTTACATTGAAAGATGAGTCACTTAAAAAGTTTACGAAGCTGAAGCAGTTGTTATTTAATGTTGAATTTTCTAAGGGATGGATTCTTATTTGATAGAAACTGGCGTGCCAACATGCCACCAACTGCAGCTGGCAATCTGATCCTGAATGCAATGTCCCAACTCAAAAAGTATAAATGCATTCAAAAAACAATTAGAAAAAAATCATGGCGAAAACGCCATCGAGAACAATTCCATAAAAAATATGCAGGTGCATAAGGTGTTGTTATACTACGGATTGCTGGGTACTAAAAGGATTTACTGAATAAAAATATGCTTGTCCTGTTCTGATAATGTTCTCCAATCATTAGGTGCCAGACACTGAGCAAGACTGGACTGAGCTGCATGGATCCTTGGTCTGGCACAGTTCTGTCACTCTGATTTTTTTTTACTTCCTCAGAACTAACAACATGCTAGCTATCATCAGTCACACAGTTCTCCTTTATATAGTAGAGACTACTGTACTTTTCTGATTTTCAAATGAAGCCATGCTTATCTTTATTTACATATACCGTGAAATACAAACTGTGTGGTGCAAAACATTGCTGTGCTTAATTTCTGTAAAAATATCCATTTAAGACTCCCCAACTGATGTCAGTCACTGAGAAAAATGCATTTAAAATGTCTACACTCTGACTTGTTCTTGCACAAGAAATCACATGCCAGAGATGCACATTTTGTTTTGAACTACAAACTTCAGACTTTTTTTCTCCCTGCGAGGCATATTGAGCTACCACTGCTGAGTGGTGCAGGGGATTTAGCAGGCACAGTTAGCAAAGAACCCCCTGGAAATCCCATCAGTGTGTCAAGACTGATGTTATTGATGTATATGGGGAGACTTCTCATTCCAACCCCTGCTGCTCCTTTAGAAACCCAGAGGATTGTTAACATGGTTAGAGAGAGTTCATGAACTCTGCTCTGTATGAATGCAAAGTATCTGGAACATTGATATGGAAGTGGAGACTCTCTTGCCTTTGTTTCTATTCATGTTCCTTTACATAATATTTTAATGATTAAGAACCAGTTTTAACCCTCTGATATGCCTACTGACTCCTCTGAAGTCACCCGTTTGTAACCAAATGCAGAATTTAATTCTGAATTTTGTAAAAATGAAGTGATAGAAATCCCAGCTCTTCCAACTTCACAGAACTTTTAAATAAAACCATCCCCTTCGGCTCCTGCCAACTATTGTTGATTCTGCTAAAAAGAAAAAGAGAAAAGGAAGCTTAAAAGACACAGCACAACTCTCTGGATCGGCTTTTGTGCCAGAGGCATAAGCATAGGGTAAGCTCCTTCCATGTCTTTTTTACCAGTGCTACACACACTCCACCAGGCAAGTGAGGGGCCTGATCCCTTCTAGCATCCTCAGGGATACAAACAGCTTCTAGGGTGGCAGATGTAAAGCTGCTTTCCCCCAGCAGCCAGAGGTTTAACCGCAGGAGCAGAGCTGTGCCATCAGAAAGTATGCCGCAGCATGCTGATGGAGTACCAAATTGCTCATTGAGCCATTTCGCAGCATTCCCAGTGTAAGCCACTTCCCACTGCTGTAGTGTGAACCACTGAGGTGACCATGAAGTATAACATGAAGCAGGGGAATTACAACAATYATTCCTTAATTTACCACACCTAAGCCTCACTTGAGAAAAACTTAAGTTTTTCGCTGGACTAGGTCCAGCCCCTCCCCTGCTGCCAGCCTGGCACCAGCCTCCTCCATTGCCTACCCTCCCTCTCCAGAGAGGTTCAGCAGAGCTGCTTAGATTGGATCCTGTTCTTCACCTGTAAAGTGCTCTCACTTCACGAGTCAGGCATCACTTACTGGCTGGGAACCGCTGGAAGGGAGGAAGGTCTATCCTATAACCTCACAGACACTTCTTGAACTACCTATTTACAAGGCACTGCTGAGATGCCCCCCCCCCCCTTTTTTTTTTTTCTTTAATATAGCTTTCTCTTTTTGACAGCTTGGACTCTTTTATATTCAGTGGGCCAAATTCTAAGGAGTATAAAATTGATTTAGCTTGCATACAGAAGGTCATCTTACACTGTGCTCTGAATTTCAATTTCTTGGTACTCTAAAGTTATAGGATGAGTTATGAAATGTACAATAGCTACTAAATAATTTTAAACACCTTATAGTTATAACTAATAAAATGTTTACAGCTAGCACATAATTAAGAAAACTGCTTGATACCGCTCTAGGCTGGTAGATCACTTCGGGAGAGTAAATAAATGCTGCAGCAGCAACCTAGTTTTTACCAGGAGTTTGTTCAGAATAAGAGCTGGGGCAGTTAATTTTCACAGCTATCACACTGAGTAACTTCTGAAAGACGATGAGATGGAGCTCAGACAGCGAGAAAAGAGGCACCCTTGACTGTCCTCTCTACCATACCTTCTCATTTTGCTGGCTTGCTTCATGTGTTTAGGTATGGGGAAGTTTAAATAAAACGTTCTAGCCTGAGACTGTAATGAAATGCAGTGATTTCAGATGTGATGGTGGACGAACATGGTAGCTGATGTAACCTGATACCACATTTTCTCTGTAGTAAAAAAAAAAAAAAAAGAGATTTATTGACAGCTGCTTGTGGACACAGTGATTTGCTCAAACCAAATGCTAAAACAACGAGAAGCCTATTGCCGCTGCCACCACCAAAGCCACAAGAAAACAGCTCATATCTTGGAACCGAAGTCTAACTAAACACACCGCCTCTCTGTGTCTAGAGAGCTTGTGGCCAGATGAATGCTGAGCAATATTGCCGTTTCTGGTTAGCTCTGCCTAAGGATAGGCCATAACACTTTCACATTTTTATTCTGTTTTCAGTAGACATTTATCCAGTGACACACTCTCTTGCAGTGTAAACTTACCTGTCTTCAACAGAAATAAAACACATTTCAACCAGCTACATTTTGCCACTAGACATAACGTTGCTCTGCTTATACTGTCAATGATCCTGTCATTTTTTTTCAGAGTGTTGTATGATATTGTGCTTCTGGGTCCTGCTATAACAAGTGAAGTCAGGAATTCCCTTCTCAGAGTGAAGCCTTCACTGCTGATGGCTGTATTGACATGGAGATGATGGCTGAGAGTAATGTGTATTGAAGGCACAGCAGCCTGCTGAGATTGGTGATAGTAATTTTTGGAATGCTTAATACAATCTTAAATTTTTCACTGTTTTGTCAAGCAAAGACACACTTGGTTGGAAGGTATCATGATTTCAAGAGTTTAGGTCTGAACCTAGCTTTGTTCTATATATCTTTTAGACATGAGAGCACACGTGCAGACTCCCGAGGTTCTTCCTTGTATCCAGGTCCTCTTACCTGGAAAAATAATCGGAAAAGGCATCACATTCATCTTTACATTTGGCTGCAGGCTGTGGGGGATTTCTGTTCTTAGCAGTGCCAGTCCACCTGCATGCGAGTCCACAGCGAAGTCCTAACACAGCTCTCCCGTTATCTAGAAGGGTTCATCTGTCTCCAAGAAGGGAGAACCTACTGCCTCTTCTGGGCACCCAGCTTCCTCAGGTGATAAGAAGGATGCAGATACATTATGTATCTGCCAGAAGGAACATGACACAGAAACCCTGATTGTGCAGAAGGCTGTCAGTTCAGAGAGACACTGAAAAGCAAACCTTGCCCTCCGCTCTTTCTTCGTCCTAAGGTGAAAGGACCACTGAGATCAGTGACTTATGATTGATCTTTGTTACTATCTGTTATGATTAACTTTAAGAATGTAAGATCTTCATCTTAATTTACATGACTGCAATATCACTGACTGTGGTGCAATTTTGGAGATAGGATGCAAAGGACTAGTCCTTTTAGATGACATGATTGGTCCCTGTGTCTTCTCTTCATGTCTCAGGGAGCAAATCCTGGATTTGCTCATCCAGCTGGAATATAATGACCATTTCTGCTGCTGATGCATAAATCAGAACATCAACTGTTCTAGAGCAATTCTTACATGTAGCAACATGTGTTCACCCATGTGCCCTTGCTTGCTGCCTGGATAGGAATCATCCCTTCAAAATGCTCGAGGTTGAACCTCCCAGATAACTTTTTTACTGGCTTCTAGCTATTCTGTGGTCAGAAAATAAAGGGTTAAAAAACCCCTTTCAGCTGTTTTATTGCTGAATTTATGATTATTAGCTTACAAAATTAAATTGCATAGAGAAAGATCCAATGGTTTGGAAATTCGAAACACAACTTTCATACAAGTTTTCATTTCAATTTCTCATCAATAATTCTCAGAAGATGGCTTCATTTTATTGCCAAGAGTTGTGTTTTTATGAAGGGCATTTTCTTCAAAATAACAAATGTTTCAGATGATTTATATCTATTTTTAAACATAACACCTTAGTATGCACTCTACCTTATTACGGATATCTGTCACTCATGCTTGAGTCCAGTGGAATTACTCGTGAAACTATGACTAATAAAATTGGTTGCGAACCAAAATTCAATAGCAGCAAAGTTAATTACATGTTTGCAAGAGTATAAACTTACAGTTTGATCAATATGTAAATTCTGACCTTCAATGGTCTTTTCAGCCTTCTTTTAAGCTTTTAGTCTTGCAAAGATTAACTTAACTGCCTAGAACTTCCTTTTATGAAGTTACCAGAATATGAGAACAAAGAATTTAAAATGGTGACTTTATATTTTTCAGAAATTAAAAAAAATACAAACTGTAGATGCTGTAAGTACTCATTCATCTGACTGAATAGCAGCATTAAACTGATATATATTTACTATAACAAGAATAGCTACTTAAAATTTTTGATATTTATTTTCATATAAATTATGCTATTAACTATATTAACACAGCATGCTTGAAACACACTGTTTGAGACTCCTGTCCGAAGTGAAGAGTTCTGTATAAGGGGTGGTTGTCGAAWTAAAGCATTTTTGAAGTTGTTGGTCTCCCAGTACCTGCCAGAGCAGCCTTTATGTATCAACAATTGTCTTTCCCTGACTGAATGACTACTTTTTTATCTACCTTTCCTGAAGTGGATCTAAAAACACCAGTGCACTTGGTTTTATACGGCTTCTTCTAGGGAATCCATTTCTCTTGCAGATTAAACAGGTCTATTATTCCCTGTATTTAACATTGCTATGGACAGTAATAAGCTTGACACACACAAGTTTTATTCAGTGCAGTCAAGAAAACACGTTTTTGGACACGTAACTTTCTGGTTAAGATCTTATCTGACCTTGGGATGACATGTTGTTTGAGTGAACAATTTGCAGAATACTGCCAGTTGCACCACAAAAATTCACGGCGAAGGACATTGTTTCTATCTAGATATTCATCATTTGTATGTTTGCTTGGCTGGTTTTGTGTGTTACGTTTATGTCCTCAGAGCCAGCAGGGAATTGCAGTGACTGGGATGGAAACTGAAGGAAGTCCTAGCTCAGACATGAATATATCCTATTGTGTAATATGAGGCTGTATTTTTCTGGAGGATTTGTGGTTACAAAGCAAACCACAAGACCAAAGCAACTGGATGCTTTCTAGCATGTTTGGACTGAATGGCTTCTACAGTAGGGCATACGGTTCAGCTCTTAGGCAGCTCTTCGACACTGAAGCAGGTTGCTTGAYGGACACAGAAAGGACTGACTTATTTTAAAATAACCTGCAGAATTTCACTCAATGTTTTTAAATCATTATTCCCTCAGGAAGATTACATCTCTGATTGAGAATAACAGAGAGAACTTTATTTGGGAGGTGTGGAATCTTATGGCTTACCTAATTGTAGCTTTTCTTCTGGAGCCTCCCTCCATGTCCTACCATCCCACTATTTCTAGATCTATCAAAGGTCGCAGCTGTTCCTCTTCTCCTTTGTGGTTGGCTTTGTCAGTGCTAGAGCAGAAGAAGTCCTAGCCCAGGAAGGTTTACTCCTTCATTTTAAATGGCCACGGGAAACTAATTTCTCTCCTGATTTAAACTGATATCCTCTCATATTGCCAGTATTATCTGGGAGCTTCTACATGCTTCATGCAATTAATTCCTCGATTTCTGTCTTCTTAAGGTAACAGAATTATTGAAGAGAATAAAAAAACCAAACACTATAATTTGCTTTAGTATCAGCAATCATTTCAGGCCCGACTAAAGGGGGAATAATGTTGCACTGGAATAGTGCTTTAAATGTACAAAATCAGAACATTATACACATCGCAGGATCATAGGTGGTCAGTCTATAACAGCATGGAAAGCTTACTCGAGTCCAGCCCAAGAGGTACTCTTCAGAAGGAGGTGTAGTCCTTCCTGATCTTGAGCACCCCTTTCCCCCAGCACTGACATAACTGGGAACCAGAGGACCCAAGCAGCTTGCATGAAGCCCTTGGTACCTTGGTGAACTGGCTGCAGCATTTCTGTTGATGAAAAAGCCAGAGCTGTATTACTGCTTACTGCTGGAGTATAAAGTTTAGTGCATTTTGCATGGTGTTTGCTAAGGAAGGCTAAAAGAGGCTTGGTAGCATATAATGAATATATATTTTGCCCTTGTTGATGTGATTTAATTACAATGTTGAAATAGAAAAGCGAGTGTAAAGTATCAGGCAACACACAAGAAGCGAGCCTAGTGAGAATTCCTTGGTCATTGAAATCTAAAAGTCAGGAAGGTTTCGATCTTTGGGCTCACCTATAATTTGTGCACCATAAATGTAGACTGAAGTCGTTAGGGACTTTGTAATGACAGTGCTGTCTATAACAGTATCATCAAGCAAGACATTGGCATAAATCATTGGCACTTTGCAAAGTGTCACTTCTGTCAACCTCCCAGTGATGTGATCTTTAGTCTTTCAAATCTATAGACTGGCATTTGGATCAGCTAAGCACCTAACATCCTCTCTTGCATATTAAAGCTGCTTTAGCCAATATCTAAATGCTGAAGTAATGCCTGCTTAAAAATATTTTTGAATTATTTGCATAATATAATCCCACTACTTTAAAGCTTTCCTTTAGGGCATAATTGTACAGTCTGTCCTCTGTTGATGAATCCACAACTACCTTAATCAATAATAAAAAAAAAATGCTATTAATTGAAGCAAGAAGCCCAGTAAAATTACTAAATAGACGTTAAGAAAAATCAGATACTAAAATAATCACAGTTTATATAATACTTTCAAACAAATGTTATGAAGACTAAAGCTTTTCAGTTTGAAATTGTTTTAGATAATATACAGGCTTTTTATGGATAGGAATTGTGCTTGTATGGATTGATATAAATAGACTGAATAAGACAAGAAGATTTAATAACAGCTGAAAGTGGACAGCAAGCAAAGTTAGTTCTATTCCATCTCTCCAATGAACCTCAACACTGGAACTCAGTAACGTTGCACCTCTCTGGACAATACGGAAATCCTATCGGAATTGTCTTGTTTTCCCATGGGTGAGTTTTTAGAGATGATGCATTGCTAGATGTGTAAATACCGCTGGGTATGTTCCCAGCATTGGACGTCTGTTAGCGCTACTGATAAATCATTAGAAGGTCCCTAATATGGTCTTGTTCAGTGACTGTTGTCTCAAGAACATTGACTGACTGGTACAGATGTTGCCGTAATGGCTACCTGAAGCTACTAAGAAGTGTGTGCAGAATTTGCAGGTGTCCTTATGACTACACTGAGATGACAAAGTATAGTCACTTCATTATACTCTTCTCTTCCTTCCTCAAGCTATTACAGCTCAGGGTTGTATCTTGAATGAGATYTTAGAAGAGTTTTCTTTTGGGTTATGAACATATTTGTTGAATGCACTTTAAGAGCCCTTGTAGTCTGTGCCGAATCCAAACTGATTGACATACGTACCATGTAATTTAAAAGACGTTGCATTTGTATACACAGATGCAATGAAAGGCATGAAATCATCTTTGCCATAAATAAAAATATATGTAGCTTTACGGAAGTCAACAATTTAATGATGATCTACAGCCAAGACTAAACTAGCTTACTCACAGTCCAGAAGGCATGTGCGTCTTAGACTGCAGATATTTGGAAAAGGCTAGATTAGCGAAGAGGATTTCATTCTCTTGCCCATTGGCCTCTGGAGGTTTCTGAACTACTTCTGAAGTGCTTGTAAAAGGTTCCTAAAAACCAGACATGTTTTCAATACATTTAGGTATTGTCTTCTTTGTTGAAAAAATTGAAGAGGTTGAATGGAAGGAAACGAGATATAGCAATTAGATTAACATTAAGCATCTTCAAACTCAGGCTGAGTTTTAAGAAAGATATRTATTATAGGTGTTTAGATTTTACGAAGGCCTTGCAGAATTCTGGCATAAGTAACTGTACATAAATAAACAAACCTAGAACTATTATTTAGAATATTGTGGTGTATATAATCTCTGGGATGGATTGAAGCCCTATTGTTCTACATTCTTTGTCCAAGCATAATATAATTTTGGTTTATAAGTGCCATCACAACAGAAGTGAACAGTAGAAGAATGGCAACATTCTCACAAAAACTTTACAACAGTGAGAATCACAGATGGATGACCTCACAAATTGATTTTATTGTGTTTTTGATTGCCAAAGGTAATAAATGAGTAACTTAGCCAGGTTGTAGCGATAAATTTGAAGCAAAGTGGCTACAACTGGACATGATATAAACAAATGTGCTCAGAGTCGAAAGATTTATACCTCTTTTGGCATAAAAGCTGCCATCTTTCTAGATATGTTGAAGTCTTCAGTGTCTAATTTGGAAAACCTCTTTTACAGGCAAGAGGAAAGAATAAAATTCTACATTATAATCCTTTAATGATCGAAAGTGCAAGCAATAGATGTAGTTTTTTATTTAAAAGACTAGAAGATATTTCAGAATTAACTTGGAAATATAGTAAGAGCATGGTTCATCATGCACCTGAAACTCAAAGGAGAAGCCCCTCTTCCACCTTTGTTATTTAATGTTAACATATTCATAACATATCTCCTAGATTTTTTTTTTGTGTTTAAGCTGTGCAACAGTGAAATCATAGCTTTCTGTAAAGATCAGGAAAGAAAACTGAACTAATATTTGCATTTCTGCTTACTAATCTTGTTTGTCCATAAGCTCAAAAAATATCTGTTCAGTGTACATGACTTTTTCAACAGTGAACTATGTTAAGTTACGAGGGATGAGACACTATGTGTGTATTTAAAGGGATAAAATGAAAGAATTGCAAGGAAGATTTCTATCAAGTATTTGGCTAGTGATTGGAAACAAAAGAAGAAACCAACAGCACTAAAATTAATGACTGTCCTGCCATGGGCTTTATGGGGCCAGGATTTTCTTCCCCAGTATGCGGACCAGAGTAAGAAAAACAATTGCACAAATCATAATGGATTCAGGGATAAGTCTGGGAAATAAAGAGATGGTATTGCAACTCCATTTCCAGTCTCTCTGTAGCTACATGTTTTATCTAACTGATCAACAGCAAAACACTATCTCATTAGATTTCATAGTTAACATTTCATTGCAATGAATAAATTCATTGCATCCAAGGCAGGGGCAGAGGAGTGGTCTCAACAGAAGAAAAAACCCTCCCCTGATATGCCGTTTCTTCCTTATAATGGACTGACATGCAAGGAGTTGAATGATTTCACCAGATACTGAGGTCAATGAGATAAATTCTCTGCTCTTACACAATGTCACTGTAGTATAACTCTGATGAAGCCAGTTAAGTCAGACAGTAGAAAACTGGTCTAAATGAGAATGGATCTGTCCCAAGAAGGAGTGAAGATGCTCAGCAACTCAAGAACATGCCATATCTCTTATAGCATAGCTTCTTGGCAGAATACCAGATGGGAAAATAAGATTAAGGGAAGTCCCACTTCCTTTCTGGTTTAAACGTGCTCTCTCACTTAACACAGAATATTATTTTTCCCATACATATAAGCAGCAATGGTTCAAATCAAACAGCACTTTAAGCAACAATTGCTCCACAGCTAGAAAAAAACCCAATTACATTAATTCAGTGCTGGGGGCCACTAAGTGGCAGGGTAGCCTTATATCACTATAGGCATAAATTTCTTCAGGACCAAGCCTGAATCTCTTCGTAATGCTCAGATGGACAAGCCCTCTCAGTGATATTTCATCTGTCTGCAGAGAGCTTTACTGATGGATGTGGACATACCCAAGAGCATGGCTGCTCACCCTCTGACTCCTGAACCCTGAACTTTTTATCACTTTCTCCAGTTTGTCTCTCTTCACTTTTGAGTTTTACCTACTTTAAGAATTCACTGAGATTTCCTGCACCGTCTTTTCTCTTTTTCTTTCGTCTTTTTCTCTTCTTTCCAAGCATCGTTCATGATAATTCCACTTCCTCTGTTGTTCTGACACAGACAATTCCCCTCTCTGCTCTTCTCATTTGCTCCCAGGGCAAGAGTTTGGAGAAGCAGCATCAGCACCTGGCTCTTCCCAACATCCAAGATTCAGCTGGCCTGGGAGAAGACGGTAGTAGTAACTAGTAACTTCACTTAAGTAAGCTATGGGCATAAAATCTCATCGTTTGGGGGGAGGGGGCTGTAAGAGGTTTATTGCATAACTGTAGGTGATCAATGTTAAGAGGTCAGCTACCAAGTGGCTGATTTAACATGTTGCTGTGCTGCTTTCCCCTCCTGGGACTTTCACAGGGGACGAGTTCTTACTGATTTTCAGGAAATTGGGCCTGACTTTCCCAGGACCTTTGAAAATGTCTGCTATTATTTAAGCAAGTCTTTAAATTCTTGTACCAGTTCTAATAAAAGGTGTTATTGCTTCACTTATGATTTACCAGGGAGGCTGATGACTACCTGGGATACAGCAGACAGTAACTATTCACCCCTTTAAGTGCCTGATCCTAAATGGGAGATAGCTGTAGCAAAGTAGTATCTTATGTCCTCTCTTCCTGCCTCTATCACCATCAAAATATTCTCTCTCACCACATGTCATAAGGAGTTTTCACCTGATATGAATTTTATATCTAGTATTATTTRTGATGCTCTGTTTCCCAGTCCCTTTGTAGATTTTGTCAATATAGCTGAAAACGCTTCAAGCCTGAATGTCACTACATGTTTGTACAGCAACATAATAGAACCTGTGCTCGTCAGGGCTGCAAGGTGCAACTGCTGTAGTTAATTAACTAGCTTGTCTCTTTAGTAGTAAATTGGGTTTTGTACTGAGACATTCTCAGGATGGACACATCTGAAGAAGTGGAGAATGCCTTTGATCCTTTGATCTGGCCATTGTCATCAGAACAGTGCAAAAGATAAATTTAAAAATGTGTTATATAATTTAAAATTATAAAATCATAATCTTGAATCCTGACCTTTAAAACACAAAGATGTAAGGGGTAGTCATGCTTCTTAAAGTCTTCAGGACATTTTTCAGGAAATGGTTGTCTAGCTTTGCTTCAAGTATTACTTACCCTTACACCTAGTATCTGGCAAAGGAGCTTAGAAAAGTGTTTGCATCCTCAATAACTTATCAGAAAACATGTGTAAAAATACTCAAAGACAATGCGCACAGCTGTTCCTTACGGACTTATGATGACAATGTGTATCAAACACTCGGCACATATCTAGGCAGCAGCTAAAGTTCAGCCACTCAACTTTAACCCCCAAGAGGAGGTCAACAGGAAAAAGGAATGCATGTTAAAGCTCACACCGATGTTAAGTGAGATTCCTTCAATGGGGCTTGAAATCCTACTCAAGATATCAGCAGCGGGGCTGAGTGCCTTGGAATGCAAATCAAGCTTGTTACTTGGCATTGCAGGAGTCATAAAAGTTCTACATCAAAGATGCAGATACAGGCTGAATTTTATCCAAGGGATATTTCACCACCTACCCAACACCAGCTTCCAATCTGGGACAATGGCAGGGAATACTTTGAACTACTTGTCATGGCAGAGCATGTAAAACGCTGCTGATTAGACTCCCTCTGGCTTCACAAATACTTTATCATTGTTTGTTCCACTAAATTAACACCAGAAATGCAAGATCTTGGAATAAAGACTCCATGAAATGCTCTCAAAGATGAAAATCCTCACACCTTACAACCTCCATTTTTATTGAATGATCTTTCACGTTGGATCTTTGATGTATCAATAAAAACAAAGGAATCTCACTTCTGAGTATTGCCAGACTAAATAATGAAATGTAGAATTTTACTGGCCATGAGATGCCTCCAAACCTTAGCGATTAATTTTAAATAATTTAGATACACTGCTTCACCTGCAAGCATGGCAAAAAAACAAAATTAAAAAAACATCCAGGGGACGTGTAAGAGAATGGCACAGATAACAAAAATCCCCCAGGTTTTGTTCTTCATTGTTGAAAGTTCAAAGCACATGAAAGGGCCTAGCAGAGAACCATAGGGATCACATTTTATTCATCTCTTAAATTAGGGGGAAGGATGTACCAAGGAAGTGAAGAAATTCAGATAAATTGAGGGGAAATGAAGTGGAGCAATAAAATTCAAAATAATGATAATTTGCATAAACTTGTTTTACTGTTAGTAGATTGAGCAATTGAATGAAAGGGAATATAAAACCATGCAACAAAAGGCATGCAGAGGATGAAAAAACAGAATGGAACATGGTTTTTGTGATACTGGCCACACAGGTTATAACTTATGAAACAAGAGTGATGAAAATAAGACTCAGCAGTTTGGACCTCTTTGTTTCATTCCTGTGATGAAGATGAGAGAAGAGATACATAAATCAGTTTTTTTTCTCTTAACTTCTGGAAGGTTTTAAGATACTGCACTGCAGAATGAGGTACAAAAATGCAGACAGACAGACAGATGAGCAGGAACATTCACGGGGAAAGGAGACCTGTACCTTTGGTCTTGTATTTCAACTGTAACTTTTTTTCAGGTCCTCTTTGTATTGTTTTTGCTGAGAGGACTTTACCTGCTGTTGYCTTCCATCCCACCCTCTGTACTTCTCCTTTTAAGATCTGAACTGAACCGTTCATGCTGACCACCCTTCGGTGAAGGCTGTCCTGCCATCACCCACCAGTGAATGCCGATAAGCACCACCACCCAGCAGGCCATAGCAGAGCAAATCAAGCCATAGGGAGTCTGAACCTGTGTCAAATTGCCCTCACACAAGGAAGATGTTTTATACTGTGCAGTTCTTTCCTGGTGAATCTGTGTACTTGGCTCCCTCTGCAATATTCATTAACACAAGTCACTGGTACAGTAAATATTTATTTAACTTCAAGATTTATATAGTGTCTTTCCCCACAGCATCTAGGTGGTATTTGCAGAAATTAAAAACATAAGTTATATGAAGCTTTCAATAATGTTTTGCATTAAATTGCTACTGTTGTCAGAAATAAATCAGCCATATTGTCATGAAATGAAATAAACCTAACAAAACCCAAACAAGCAGAAGTACAAAATCAATCAACCAAAAGCTAACCAAATAAATGTGGCTTGCATAAATACAAGCAAGAAAGATTGGCTATCAGCTGCATCTCTGAAATACCTAGACATGAATGAAAGCAGGCATCATTAATCTGCATTGATTGCACTTGTTTGCTGTGCCGTGCTTCCTATCTGACCTGAACACTAGCTGGAAGCCATATTGCTAACGTTATTTGTAGGCAGATGTATGTTTGCGGCAGAGCCAGTGTTAGAGGCGAGCAATCAMGGTAACTGCTAAGTTTAGGAATGTGAAAGGGGAGCATTTTTCTCTGGCAGCAAAGGCAGTTTGAGGGGTTCCAGCCTTGTTGCTCATTTTCTCCTTTCTCTCTCTGTTCATCACTCCAACGGTTGCTTAAGGGCAGCTATTAGTGCAATTTTGCTATATGGTCAATTGGTGAGTTGTTTTAGATTAAACACCTCCAAAAGCACCATTAATGAAGAAAATCAGAAAGAACAGCAAGCTCATCCAGTCATTGCACTGATCCAGTTTAGGACACAACCTCACAAACAGCTAAACCGGCACCACTGAGAGACCAGTGACCTCTGGGAGCGAGAAAAGAGGGAGAAACAAAGGCTGCAGAAAGCTCTTCATCTGGCTTTACTGCCAGGGAAAATGTTTGTGTAACTACACACTAAGTTAGGGAGCCGTGCCGGTCTCCAGTGGCGGCTGTGGGAGAAAGAGGGTCTTTTCCCTTTCCCAAGGCCCTCAGACGTCTGAAGCTGACTCTGGGCACTACAGGCTTACCRATACGGAGCTGCGTGTGAGCTGCTGTTTTAAACACTGCACACACCATCGCTTTGCTTTTGCTTTTTGTGTTGGGCTACATGCTCAACCCACGGCAAGGCAAAGTACTTAACCGACTAACTTCACACATCCAAGTCAGGAAGGCTGCAATAAACAATTGCTTTGCTGTTTGTATGCATTGTTTCCATAGGTTTCCTTTAGTGATGGATTTCTCCCATAATAAAATACACAGAATGAGGGAGCCCAAATCTGCCACAGTGCTTCCAGCTGAGCAGTTCCCATTGAAGAGCGGCCAATTCACTAGGTGCCTATATGGAAACCTAAGCACTCCCAAAAATCTAATCCACTCCCAGAACACTTTCTGGTCCATGATCTATATTTCTMTTTTACCTTTTCACCAGCTGATTATTTAAGTTCTAAAGTGTGCTGGATTAAGTTTGGTTTTCATTTGTACCCCATCACAGAAATAATATTATCCAGCTGTAGAAAAGAGCAAAAATGAATCCAGAGTGGTTTTACTTGCATATCAGTCCTGCAGCCATGACTCTCCCTGCTTGCATTAAGCGGGATTTATTTTTCCCTTTGTGAAGAATCAGTGGTTTGACTTATGATATTACTTAGCACGATGATGCTAGTGCAGGGACCAGCTCTTATTACAGCGATTTGGTAACAGATGCGGATATAAATGAATACATCTTAAAACAGCATTTTCCCACCTTTCTCCTTTTAGTACCATATTGTGCTCTTTAAAACATCCTTTACAACTCCTTGCTAAGGAAACCCATCTGCATCATTCGCCCCTTTAAAGACCATCTTTGGTGAAATAGATTTCACAGGCAATGTAGTGAGGGTTTCATAGGAAATTGGGTTTTTTTCCTCACTTTGTTGTACAAAAGGTTAAAATTTATTTCTGTTTGATCGTGCACACCTCAAAGATGTCCCCTGCAGGCTCTGTCTGCTGGCAGTTAACATGGGTTTAAAGAATGCTCTCTAGGCCATTTTGCAGTGAGAAAGTAGTAAGTCTTACATGGAAATGCAAACAAAACCTTTAAAGCTTTTGATCTTCTTGGGGACTTGATGAAATCTCTTGAGCAAATTGAAGGATTACATGCAACAGCAAATATGTACAAGTATAACAAATTAACTGTAAATGATATAASTAATCTAAAATGGAAGTATAAGATATTACTGTCTTATGGCAGCATTTGAACTTTGTTTCACTAAAACTCAAGGATATTTTAAAAGAAATGGTAAATGACTATTGACTACAAATATTCATTCAAATGCAAAAGAGAATTGCTCTGGGGTTTCTTTTCCTTTAATCTCCTTCTGATTTGATCTAAGCACATCCTTCTAACCTTAATGCAGAGGGGCGGGAGGGAGTGTGGGGGACAAGCTGTGAAATTCATACTGCTAATCCCCTGAGGACTTTCTAATCAGACAAGAGCCACTAGGGAGACAGTTTCCTAAAGGTCTTTTGTTTCTCCTCATGTAAAGAACACAGAGAGCAGGTACTCTGCTGTGCATGGTATACTGAGACTTCTGCATGGTAAAACAATAACACTTTGAAAGGCAGCAGGATTACCATATCTTCTTGTACTAATTGTCATTCAAAAAGGTGACCTATAAATTTCCCCCTGCTTTAAGCAGAGGTGGCGTGGTGACCTGGTCAACCCAGGTTCAAGTGTCATTGATTGGATGATGATGGACAAGGAAGAGTCCTTTGCCAGACATGAATCTACTTGACATTTCACTCATCAAGCACCTTGGGTTTATTTTCTAAATCAGCCTTTTCTCTTGCTTTGCTTACAGTTCAGCAACAGTGGCATGCACAGGCACATCATCACGTTCGCATCTGGTCACAGCTCTTGGGAGCAGGCGTAAAGGAAGAAAAGCCTATGGATAATTTTCACTTCACATAACTTTTAAATGAATGGGGTGAGCAGCAGCCAGGACTGAAACACTGAGAAACTCACATCATTAAGAACTTCAAAAGAGGAGGACTGCAAAGCCTCTCTTGCAGCACCATCAACTAAATTGTCATCCTTTTGGGAATGCTTCTGTTCAAAACGCTAGAAAATAATTCGCAATCATGATAACAGTTTGAGAAAAAAGTCAAAGTGATCACCTTTATCGGGCCCTTTTGAAGTTAATTGCATCTCATTTTAAGACATGTAAAGTATTCTTAACATAGGCAACTACTAAAACGATCACGTGCAGAAGGCTGTGTCTTTTACTACTCTCGTGTTTACAGACCGGATTACAAATCCATGTTCTCTATTGAAATCATGCAATCAAACCTTTAAAACTTGCGGTTTAATTACTACCACTGCCTGAAATGTTTAACAGGTCCCCGACATCAAGGGCCCATTTAAGACACAGTTTTTGCATCCGCCTTTCCAGTTAAACAGGTATAACCTTGAGTGTTAACTAAGAGTAATGTATTGGCATTGCACACTGTGCTTTAGCCATACAGAAAACATATGTTGCTTGAGCAATATTGCTACTGAAAACACAATACAGTCCTCCTCCCCTTCCCATGCCAACAGAGGTGTAGTTTTATCAGCATAAAAGTGCTTTGTTTCTGTATGGATAACTGACGATCAGGAAAGGGAATGGCCTGCAACACTCCTCCTACATCAGTAGAAGGGAGCATGTCAGTTTAGCCATTTCAAGGTAAAATATCTGTGGTGTGGGTACCATTGCGTCACCACGCCGGGCAGCAGCCCAGCAGCGGCAGCAATGCCTGCCGGTGTGTGGTGGCCCACCCCGGGGAGACGAGGCGCGAGAGGTCTGAGCGGGGCCCAGGGGAGTCAGAGGAAGCAAAGCGCTTCTGCTTATCAGAGGATGACTCTGTCCTATCAACCAGTCTGAGCCCTGCGGAGTGCAAAGGCTTTTCAGCACTGATTTGCCCTGTCAGGGTGACAGGCTTATCTGGGCCCTCGCCACGGCTGGCTAGGACAGATATCCCGGGTCCGGCACTCTTAGGCACCGCTCCCTCCCTCGCAGGCTTACCACCAGGGTTGAGCCTTCCATGCACTGTCATTCCCAATAATCACAGCAAGTGGTTTGGCTAGCTATACCATGCCATCAAGGCCCTACATTCACACAGAGTGAAGTACTGAATACAACTGGTCCAAATTTGCAAAGAAAATGTTTGTTCATTACAAAAAACAGTTTTGGTCCAGCTGAAAAAACTGATAAATTCATGCCAGGCAAGGTGAATTTTAAAATTCCTCCTCCCCACCCCCAGTCAAGACATTTTACCTGTTGTTCAGGGATGCCTTAATTTAATAAGGAAAGAGAAGGTCTAATCCTGTTTCCCCTGAACCCCAGTGTCTAAATGAAAAATCTTCATTTTACAAAGCTGAGTCTTGTTTGGCATTTTTTATTTTTCAGGGGTGACGGATGTAACTTCACAGTGAAAACTGAGAGCACTTTTGGGTGATGCAATATTTTCATGCAGCTTGCAGACTGTAAAACCAGTTTTCTCAGCTCTATTAATGTGAATACCTGCATGTACTCTTTCTACTAATATAACATGATAAAGAAGATCTCCCTGAAAGAAATGAACAATTCTGATATATGCGAGAATGCAGAAAAATGGTGTTTGGCGAGTAGTGTTGAGCAAGCAAAGACTGCCTAATAGGTACGGGATGATGGAAGAGCAATCCAGGAGGCATTGGCACTGCTGATTTAATTGCATAACTTGACAGGTAAAAGAGAGATAGTATTAGTTCCCTGCCTATTTTTCCAGCTGCCTTTGGTAAAATGCACAGTGACCACGCCAGCTAACAGGAATCTGCAAAATATGGCTGGGCATAAGTAAGCTGCAAGTCAAATACAGCGGTAGAATGATGTGGTGATTTGGGAGCATCAATGTAGAATATAGGCATGGCCTTGTCAAGGATCTGCGAATGTTTTTTATGAGAACGAGCTGTGAGTTCACATCATGTGGGTAACAGAAATTCTCTGCAGGACAGCTGAGGCCTCCTGCTCTACAGCCTTGTGGCTGGTGCCTGGGTTCTCAAACAGGGGCTGAGCATGGCCCTTCCCCACGTGGATGCAGTTACGTGATTTCCCTCCTTGACATGATTGATCATTTTCAGGATTCTTTCAAGAACTTAATATCTTTGAGACCTTTATCCCTCTCTCAGACTTGGATGAAATTAGTCAGGGAGGTCAGAGGAGAAGGAAGGACAGACAGATGGGGGACTGACCAGTAAGCGGACAGACAGAAAACACGATCTGCTGCTTCTAGCTTCCTTTCATGGACATCCTAGCAATCATCTGGGATCAGTGCACCACACATGACAACCAGCCACATACAGCAATCCCACCACTTATCCTAACCTTATGCCCTATTTCTGTGTCACTGATGTCCACCTTCCTCAGCTTCTCTTTCTGTTCACATGTTGCTATATTGAAGAATGACCCCCATCCCAAAACCAAACCTAGCTTAAGGTTCAGACCAAATTCACTACTATAAATTTCTACAACTCTGAAAAGACYGGTGTTTCCTGGAGTAAATATTGGCCACATTGAATAAAAACAAAAGCTGCAGAGCAAACCTGGCTGAAGGCAAAGCAGACATTGTATGGAATAATGCTGGCTTGCATTAAATCTGCACCATTTTTCAGATGTATTTTTATTGGTACATTTTAAAGGAATTCTGGAACGAAAAGCCATAATTAGAAAGCGAATAAAACCCAAAGCACAGGCCGAAAAGGTAAWTATCACCCCACAGACAGCGGTCTCTGTCTCCCTTCCCGCAAAGCCAGCTTGTGAAGTGGCATTGCAACCTGACTGTTTCTCTCCAAATTTCTGAAGTACAGCTAATAAAAAGCCAGGAATTTCCCATCTTTGGTTATGAAAAGGAAGTTTCCAAGATTGGAGTCACTGATAAACTGAATAGCCCCTCTCTAAATTGCCTTATTACTTCCGTCTCCTTTCCAAAGCTTTGAGTACAATAAAATATTTATCTGCATACTGGCAACAGCCCAACTCAAAAATATTATACAGCTGGTCCTATTGATTTCAACGCCTGTGGAATAAATTACTACCAATGTGAGTAAAGGGGCCAGAAATAAGAACCCAAATTATAATATTTAGAATGTGTATTTTAAATATGTATAAGAATTCTCAAGTAATGAGCTTATTCCTTTTTTTTTTTTAATTATTTTTTTAATCACAGCCTTAATACATGGTCTTAAAATCTGATTTAAAATCTTTGCAGAATGATCCTGCCCATGCTGAGGGACAACCCTGTGTGACGGTAGGAAGCAATCTTGCATTTCTACATGGATTTCCCCAATAACAATCATTACAATACTCTGGATTTGAGAGGGGCTATACAGCTCTTTTCCTTTGATTTTCTCCTTTAGATTGTAGCATAAATGCTCTGTAAAACATTTCACTGTCTAATTATAGAACAGAAACTGATGTCTACAGAGAAAGTGATTTTTAACTGGCTGAGAAAATTAAAAAATTTCAATGTCAACTAAACTACAAATGAAGCCCAGGGCACTTGCTAAGTACATTTTGCCTTTTTAAAAAGGCATATAAACAATAACCTTTTACAGCAAGTCTTTACTTAAATTCATGTTGGGGAAATGTATATGAATTCTCATGCAAATGAAATGAAATGATTCTCAGGACTGGTTTGTCTGAGTAAGCAGCAGCTATATGAGCTTTGAAAGGGAGATTTATCTGGAGGAAAAATTATTTTTGCCAAAATGATTAAGCATTTGGGGAGATGACTGTCAAAAAAGAACTGCAAACTTTCTTGGTTAAAATCTTTACTGATTAAATTCCTGTGAAAATATTCATAAGACAAAGCCATAAACACATTTTCTATTCCACAATGCAATAAAAAAAAATGAAATATATCAAAATAACATTATGGGTAACTGTAAATTTCAGTCAGATCTGATGATACAATAAATTTCACGTGCAGGAGGAAAATGAGGATATTATATTTAGGAAGCATATACTTCCTAGTGTTGCATTTAGGAAGCATACATTCTTTTAAAGTATTTATTTTCTAAAGGATTCGAAAGTATTTTGTAGAAATGTAAATGAGGCATAAAGTGGTGAAAGGCTTTTTTAAGGCCTTTTTCAGCAGCTGTAGATGTGTCACGAGACATAAGACACGTGCTGTTCTCCATTAAGACTCAAAGCAGAACAAAGCAGAGGACACGAGGTGTAAAGGGAAGGAGGCATAGGAAAGACTTGTCTTTGCTCTTGGTATAAAATAACAAAGCTGGTTCTTCCACCAGATTTTTGTCACTGAACAGAAGCACAAAACCCGCTCCCTCCTGCAGGCCAGGATCTCTACGTATAGTTCAAGTGCGCAACAATTTTGAAAAATCCAAACAGCACCTTTTATTTCACCTTTTAAGAACTGTTATGTAAATGACTTACCAGGATTATCATAGGATGAAGTGCCATCCTCTAACCTCGGGGCGCCTGCCGACCTGTGTAAGAGTTTGGATTTGACCTCACATGAGTTCCCGAGACGTGCCACTGTATTTGTCTTTCCACTATGAATCATACAGCTTTTATTTGACTGGAATCAATAAATCGAAAATACGTTATTCATCTAAGTTACTACTTAACATGCTATTTTTCAGCAGAATCAACAGTCTTATCAGCGTATGTAAACACTCTGCGACTGTATCTCTTGAGCACTAACACAGAATGTGATAGTGAAGTGCCTGCTATTTAGATATCATTTCCTTAATAGCAAAGTTACATGGACAAGACCACTCACAGCGTGGCAAGTGGGTTTTTTTTTATTTATTAGCAAGGTTTTTTTGATTTTCAGACCTTCCGAAAAAAGCCTTCCTAAGGAAGTCTGCTGAACAGCCACCCAGTCCTCAGCTGCTCTGATGTTCAGGTCAACACCCACCATGGCAGCTTGCGAGAGAGCTAATTCTTCTTTCATCTCAGGAAATTACCAAAGGTAGTGGGCTAGCCACAATTTGAAGACATGAGAAATTAAAATACTTGAGAATTTCTGATCTTGGGGGAAATAAGGCTAAATGCCTCATTCATTTTTTTCTCTGATTTAGAAGAGAGAAGAACAATCAGGAGACTGGGAGAAGGAATATTTATTTCAATTAAGTTTCAGCTCAGCTTGGTTTAATAGTAGTGAATCCAGCACAGAAGAAAGACCATTTGTCTACATATTAACAAAGAAAAGGTTCACCTACTCAACCCTAACTACTGTAACCATCCCCTATTTGTAAAATCAGGCTGAGCAGTTTTTCAATGGAAACATTTTAAAGACTGGAAGTGGCATTTAGAAACAATGCCATTTCTCCAAAATCAAGCTCAGCCCCCTTGGCTGACTAGAAAACTGCTCCTTCTCTGGCACTGACAGCACAGCCAACTTAAAAGCTGTTATAGCTTTCCCTGAGAGCACATAAACACAACCATATGGTACAAGGAAACAGAGTCACTGCGGAGAAAAGAGCTCAACAGGCTGTTTTCAAACTCTCCCTGGGCAGCAACTGCTGAAAAGCAAGTGCAGCTTAATCCTCACCCAGAGCTGTACCTCCCCGGGGAATTCGGAGCACAGTTGGTCTCTGCCCACTGTACAACCATCTGAAGGGACATCGTGACAAATGAGAGGTGAAATGAAGCCTACCGATATCTAGCAGGCTGACAGCACACAGATTTGGTCAATCATTAGAAAAAAGAGGTTGCACTGCTGCACACCATTTCATTTTGGATTAATTAATATTAGAGACATCTTTTCTGAAAAAAGGCAATTCTGACTGCAGACTAAACCAGTTTGTAATTAGTGTGTTGATCACTTATCAGGCAATTTAAAAAAAAAGTTTTAGCACTGTTTGTGACACCCTAGAAACAAACATTTGTTGAGCCTAAATATTATTCATGTAGAAAATATTTATGAAGCAAAAAGTCATGCATACTTAGCATGTTTGTGTCCAGTTCATTGGAGACAGTGTTCAAAAACAGTTTGTTCTAAAAATATTACCAAATTAAACTGGCAAAGATCACTGGAAAGTTAGTTTATTTGCCTCGAGAGCTTAGGTATGTAAACTGAAATCACTAGGAGCAGTATAAATCTCGAATGCTGAGTTATTCAGAGCACTTTCTACAGCTCCTTTCCAGGATTTTTCTGCCTATAAATTGTGCCATTCTGCTCCTGCCATCCTGCAATGCCCGTCTGGATTGTGTAGTCTCTGATCACACAAGGACATCCAATAGCAATTTGTATATTTAAGGAGACTACGATGTACCCTGGCAGGATGTGAATGTAGCAAGACAGGGGACAGCTGCCCCAACAATTCTGCTTCACCCTCTTTACAAGCTTACTGCAATGCCTGTTTTCACTTCACTAGCCATATTAACTTCAGCGTTACGTTTTTCCTCTTCTGTGGTAAGCATTTTCTTTCCTGTTCTACTGTCGAGTGAGGAAAAGGCTGTCAGTTAAAACATGAAGCCTGTCCTTCAGTTCCTCTTCCCCAGCTGTCTGAGGCAGAGTCACGCAGGTGGAGAGCTCCAGCTCTTCAGTGCAGTTAATGTCATTTATGCTGCTTGTCCAGCATCTACCAAAGCGGTCTCTAAGCTACCTATATCCACATGATGCCTCCACAATATAAACTTTGTACAAGCACTTCCCCAACCGCTCCCTCAGACGTCATTGCTTAGGCTTGATCGGGATGGATGCAAACATCAGCAGGTGTCTTAAGAAGAGATTTTATTTGAGGGAGGACAGAAGTGCAGTAGTATCTTCAAAGGAGAGGACACTGGTTAGAGGACAGGCTTTCCCACGGAAGAGACAAATGCAGGTTCTTGTTTGATAAACTTTGTCCTAGCTCCTGTTATATGCTTCTGTTTATTTTCTCCCTCATGGTACTGGCAGGAAGTTTGGAGGAACAAAAAACTCCCCAACAAAAGTGTTTCTTCCTGTTGTTTTTGCTTCGGAGGCTGCCATGCTAGGGGCGATCCCCCCAGCTGGGAGAAAGCGCTTCCTCCCAGCTTCGGCAGAGGAAAGGTGGTGGAGCTATCCACAGACTTCCCGCAAACTGTGCAGGTACAGGTGCGGTGCTCCCCCTGTTTCGTGTTTGCTTCTAATTGCTTGGGATTTCTCTGAGGGACCACAATGATTACTGCAAAATTCTCAGGTAAGTAAACCTTTAAGTCTTTCACGGAAATATACTCCTTTCAACGGGACAAACAGGTTTCGTTTCAAAAAGAACGCATCCGAGGGAAGTTTTCTCTTGGCTGATTGAAATTTCTGCTGGGAAGAGGACCCCTCTTTTTCTCTTTTTATGCCTATCTCCACCAAACACTTATTTTCTACCTCATTGGTGGAAGATTTATGTGATTTAAAGTCATCCCCAAATGATCAGGTATTCTCTCATAAATTTTGCCTGAGCAAATGGCTCTTTACAAAAAATCTCTGCTAAGCTTCCATTCTAAACAGAACCAGGGCAAAAATGGGACTGCTCCCTCTTTTTAGTTTTAAAGCTGAAATAACTGAGCAGGTGGTAGACTTAAACCTAATAACCCAGGATAATGAACTGCATTTTCATGTTATGAGAACAGAGGAGAAGAACCCAGCAAATTAGAGACTGTTTAATTTCTAAGAATCCTCACCTTATTCCTCTCACAGACATTTCAGTCTATAGCAATACCTAGGCAATTTCTGTTTTCCTTTTCTCCTGTTTTGGTTTCATCCTTGAATACTTTTGAAGCAAGCAGATATTCAAGTGCCCAACTGTTATTTTTTTAAAGACAAATGTAAAATAAAATGTTGAAAAAAATAGCCCCCGGCACTGTGCTCTCTAACAGCCAAAATAGAAATTAAGTTGATATTAAGAATGAAAAAAATACTCAGCTATGTTTATAGACAAATCTTGCTCTGATATTGTTAGTACACCAGTATCTTGCTAGATTTATCCTGACTGAGTGCTGTTTTAAGAAAATAAAAATAAAGAAATAATTAAAAATGTGTTGCATCTGTTCAAATCAAGACCCTAGTAATCAACTTCAGACCCCCAAGGTCACTTGGCCAGCTTGTGATTACAACAGCAACTTCAGCGCTTGGTATTGTCCTACGGCTGTGGCAGGTCAATGGAAAAATGTTCTTTAAACACCATAAGCATCTGATTGTGCAATACCTAAATCAGTGTCATTGATTATTCACAGTGCTGGATCGCTCAAAGCTGGGGAAGTAATTAGGGCTTTTTGTGTGGATTATCCACTGAGAAAAGGTCAAATAACTACAAACAGTGCCAGAAAACAGGAGTCACCAAGGACCCCAGCTTCCGTGATCAGTTAAGAAATGCTAAAGCAGGGTTTGATAATGATGTGCTTATGCCAGGTTCTACAGGATTTGATCATTCTGTCATAGAAATCCAATGAAGCATGAGTGATGGGTACTTCTTCCCTTGAAGCTTGCTTCAGGTCCCTGATGCCCATCAAGCAAGTTTGTCAGTGAAACTTGACTGAGAAGAATTTAAAAGGCAGTTTTTGTTCCAAGGGGAAATGTACGTATATATATGTATATATGTGTGTGTGTGTGTAAGTAAATGACTGCCCAGTCATTTTAGACACATACTTTCTAATTTAGATCCAAATACTTGTTTTGTTCCATCTTTTGTCCTCCCTGCTGAAAAACCTGCCTTTGCCAATGGGCCATGCTGCACCCGCTCACAGATCTTTTATCAGAATACACCTCCCAACTCTCCAAATGGGAAGTCTGTACAAAGAACAGCCTTCTGCTAATGACTTTCTCCCTATTGAAATGTGAGAAGCAATAAAAGAACTCCCTAGTTTTGCAACAGCATTTCCAACGTTTGCTGAGTTTACAGGGGTACTGCTACTTAGCAACACCTTGTAAATTTAATTGCTAAGCCAGGGTGTACAAAGCATTCCAGTTCCATATGGGAGCCATTCCTTACAGACCTCTTTCCCTGGGAGCTCCCAATGTTGTAAATCTCTTCCCCTCCTCCCGTCTCCGAATTGCACTAACACTTTGGATGATTAGGGCTGCAGCAGCGATCAACATTTTCCCCTAGTCATTCCTTTCCATTGATCATTTAAATGAGGGATTATTCTGTTTTCMCATTTTAGCCCATGGATCAATTGTTTAAAACAATAGACGGAGGTTCGTTCAGAATATTGGTGCATCAAGGGGAACACATAAAGACACTCTTCGCACAGGAGAAAGCAACTTTATATTACTTGGGCCAAGGGAAAAAGCCAATGAAAGAGCACACACAACAAAAGGAAGCTTAAACAAAAAAGAAATAGTGGTAGCTAACAGTATGTAGATTTGGCCAAGTAAAGGGAGGGTCTTGTAATGCCTGTAGTGAAAACACAGGAAGGGAGAGCAGGACGGCGCTAGCACATGAGAGTGATGGGGGCAATTCACAACCCTCTGGCTTCTGCTTCACCTTGGAAGAGTATTTCAAGTGTACAATGAACACTTGAGGTTTTTATTTTTAATGGAAATCTTACAGCACTGGCAAGAGAAGTGGAAGACTGACAAACTTTTGACAGCCTGAGCAGTTGGGCCATCTTGTAGGACTTGGTGGATAAATAACATTGAGAGACAAATAGTTC
The DNA here is from genome assembly GCA_030449065.1 of Oceanodroma leucorhoa. Classification (NCBI taxonomy): domain Eukaryota; kingdom Metazoa; phylum Chordata; class Aves; order Procellariiformes; genus Oceanodroma; species Oceanodroma leucorhoa. Next base: position 5,423,934 of record JASVER010000033.1, on the reverse strand, counting down.
CCCTAGGCTCAGCAAGCATCTAAAGGTAGGCATTTAAGTATTTAGTGTGGTCTTAATCCTTGGACTTATGGTTTTGGCAAAAGAAAAGAACTTGTCCTGGTAGAGACAGCATTCTTAAAGCTGACAGGGTGGTCCATCTTCTTTAAAATGTCTGCTTAAATATTGTTATCTGGAAAATCTCTGTGTCACTTTTGTCTTAGGACCCCCATTGAACTCAAACATTAATGATGTGGAATAAACATTTCATTACTACAACTTAAGTTAGGCCCAGTGCTGTCAGGTAGGACTGTAACCCAATTATTATATTTATATAATAAATTCCACAGGGTGATTTATTTACCTTTAGTGTTCTTAAATTTGTTACAGTTCTATATTTGTCACCATATTAGAAATCAGGCCCATGTGTTTTGCAGACCTCTGGAACCATTTTATTTGGATTTTTTTTTTTTTTCAGTTGTTTTGTTTTTCCTTTCCTTGCTTTCCACTGAGACTAAGCAGGTAGCTCAGGTACAAAGCAGGAGCGATGAACAGGCAGAAAGCCATAACACACGGAGTCAGCTACAGCTTCTCTTTGCCTCAGAGCAAGCAGCACTGTGATGTTCCAGACTTTCTGGTACTCTGCAGCAGAGTTTATAACTTGACCAACTGTTACTTAGAAAACATATGCTTGGGGGAAAAAAAAAAGAAGATAGAAGGTAAGAGGGGAGTGAAAGGTAACATTTCTGGTGAAATTCAACCCAGAGTAAAATGCTGTAGACATCACTTAAGCCTTAGGAGAAAGATTTACTGTAGAAATCATCTATTCATGAGATCTTATTTCCCACCCATAAAGCCCCAGGAAAAAGCAATGCAGTGCCTCTGTTGCTGAACTTACCACAAAACAGCACTACTATATGCAGAAGGGTGCCAGCGCCAATTTTTGCAGGTATCCAGCTGCAGAAAGTTACATGAGGCCGAATGGATGCAAAGCAGAGAGGCCCCTGTTCCCCATGCATTTCCACGGCTCTCGAGGCCCTAGCGCCCGGTGGGAGGGTGCGGGAAGGTCGAGGCGGCAGCACGGGGCTGAGCTGCACGGCAGTCCTGCCTGCTGGGCACGGGCCAAAGGAAGAGAGAATTTCACATCCCGCCGCTGCTCTGTGCTTTGCCTGCACTGTGTGCAAATACTTGGGCAAGCAACAAATATGGCTTAGAGCAGACTTTCCATTCCAGGGCAGATTTGGAAGCTGTTCTGTTCTGCAGTTAATCCTTACTGGGATTAGCAGCCTTATCACTATTTTCCATGTAGCCGTGACAGGGAGATTTCACTATGGCCCTTTTATCATCCATACACAACAAAGAGGATTTGAGTTTTGGCAGTTGCCATTATTTCAGTCAGTAAAAATAGAAGTATTGCTTAACTATTTCATCAGATTTTTATTTTATTTCCCACTATGATTTGCACAGTAAAACTTTATTGTAACATATTGTAACTTAAGGTATATAGCTCTCCTATCAACAGCTGTATTCTGATTTGTAGTCCAATAAGCTTTCTCGCTGCAGATTTCATGTGTACAGTTGTGTTGAGGTGTAATATATCACCGCAGCATTTTTAAACTCAGAGCAATAATGTATTCAATTAGGTTGGAAATAAAACATCTAGTTTTCCTTATAATAAATCTTTTACTAAGCCCTCTACATCACATGTTCAACAAGGAAATAATACATGTCATTCAGACTAAGGGTTATTGTAGACTGCTGAGGGAAACATGAAATTCTGGAGGTTTCATGAGTCCTGTGAAATCCTGCAACATGGTAAGTGTACAAATTAGAAAAGGATGTAATATGTGACTAATGACACCTCTTGGGATATTCTTTGAGCCCATATTTACTGTTATGATCAGTAGGTTCATTTAAGCTGCAGGAGTTGAAAAGTAACACTAAAGTCGAGTGAAAACACCTCTGAGTTCATTAGATGTGGTTGTAATTCAAACTCAGAAGGTATTTCTTTTCTTCTCTGTCAGTCTTCATATTACTGGAAATATAGTGCTTCAGCTCCTAATAAAAGCATTATACATGATCACATATCTGCAGTCCCTGCAAAACACGTTTACACCTCGACATCTGTAGCAGTGCCACAATCTGAGCAGCACCCTAATTCACCCCAGATGTCTCTTTAAAGGAAATACTGTAGTAGGGCTACTGTTCATAATATTTTCTGAGCATTGCCTTTATTACTTTGAAAGACTTTGATTTTTCAAGTGTCACATCTGCAGTCACTTTTTTTTTTTCCTGTGGAGGGAAAACCTATATCACGTGTTTAAATATGAATAGAGATTTTGGTAATACTTACCTCTGGAAACGCCAGTTGTTGACTATACATCACTCCCTATCCATCAGCTGCATTACATAACAAGGATTTCATTATATGCAGTCTCTGCGCAGCAGAGCACACACTCACGCCAGTATTGTATCGGCTATTGCTTCCAGCACTCTCAGAGAGTGGGGTGCCAGAGCTCTTTATCCACACTTCAGTCAGCATTTCACCAGCTCAGAAGTGTGCCAGATGATCTGCAGTGTTTGGTGATGCTCGCTTCACAGCTAGAACTGTGGTGAATGAGACTCCATGAGGACGGGTCCCCAAACAACTCCCTCCCTTTCAGATAGGGTAGTGTGGACGAAGGCCTTAGCAGCCGTCCCAGCATTGCTGTAAGGAAGGAGACAAGCCAAACTGAACTGTAAGGATCCACAGCACTAGAAGCACTGAGAAAAGCTGAAAGCAAAGCACGGTCCCAGAGAAGAGTTTTCCCTGGTCCAGAGTTCTACAGACATGCAGGTTTCCTTGGCCAAATTTATACCTACACAAACTCCAACCCATGCTATCCTGGGAGTCTTATCCCAGAGTCCATAAGGACCATGGTCAAACTCTGGCCATCACAGAATCACAGAACGGTTGAGGTTGGGAGGAACCTCTGGAGATCATCTAATCCAACCCTCCTGCTCAGAGCTGGGGCAGCTGGGGCAGGTTCCTCAAGGCATTGCCCAGTCAAGTTTTGATTATCTCCAAARATGGAAACTCTGCAACCTCTCTGGGCAACTTGTTCTAGTGTTTGATCAACCTGAGCCTTCTTCCAGCTGAATAGTCCCAGCTTCCAGCCTCTCTTTTTATGTCAGATACTCCAGTCCTTTAAACATCTTCACGGCTCTTTAGTGGACTTGCTCCAGTATGCCCGTGTCTCTTGTTTACAGGGGAGCCCAGAACTGGACACAGCACTCCAGATGTGGTCTCACCAGTTCTGAGTAGAGGGGAATAATCATGCCCCTTGACCTGCTGGTTATCATCTTCCTAATGCAACCCAGGATACTGTTGGCCGCCTTTGCCACCAGGGCACACCCTGAGGTCCTTTTCTGCAAAGCTGCTTTCTGGATGGTTGGCCCCAGCCTGTACTGGTGCATGGGATTACTCCTCCCCAGGTGCAGGACTTTGCAATTCCTCTTGTTGAAGTGCAGGACTTTGCACTTCCCCTCCAGCTGGATCCCTTTGTGCCTGGCAGTTCAACCAATTTTCAGTCCACCTCACTGTCCACTTATCTACTCTGTACTTCATCAGTTTGTCAGTGAGAATGTTGTGGGAGACAGTGTCAAAAACCTTCCTAAAGTCAAGATAGACAACATTCTTTGCTCTTCCCTCATCCACTAAGCTAGTCAACTCATCACAGAAGGCTATCAGGTTGGTCAGACATAATTTTGCTTTCATAAATCCATGATAAGTACACCTAATCACCTTTCTGTGCTCACAGGTCAGGCTAGACAATGTCTGGTCCAAGCAGGATAAAACCTTCCATAGGTCATTTTTTGCCTTGCACCACCTTACTTCTTTGTGGTATGCTGACATTGCAGCTTTTGGAAAGAAGAAGACAAGGATGTGGGCAATGCAGATGCCCTGGTCCACTGGAGCAGCTCACCTCCTTCTTCTGAATATAGGTGGGGAGGCTAAGACAGCATTTATGGCTGTGAGACACTTTCCCTAAAGAAAAGCTGGTATGTGGTATCTGTGGAGTAACAGAGACTATTTTTCTACAGTATGCTGTTGGGCTGAAAGCATAGCGTGCCCAGTAAATCCTCTGCGTGTGGTGGAGCTATTGATGAAGCAAGTGGGTAYGAGGGCGTGGAGGCTGCGGGAGTCTGGTTGGCATGGTGGTGTGGGCACTGCTTAATGGGACATGTATTGGCAGAGGTGGACTGCTCTTGGCAGTGGCACCCCTGATTCTGGAGCTGTTGAAATGCTAGAGATGCAACTGAGAGGCACTGCAGCTACTACTCCGAGCTTATCTGCCAACCTTTCCTCCCTTGGCCCCAAGCTTCAGCATGGGTGCTTGCAAATTCACTGGTACTTTGGGCTAAAGTTTTTGAAGATGTGTTWACTGCTAAATAAATATGCTCATACCTCTTGTGTGCATGCTATCACAACTGAGCAACTCAAAGACCAATATTAACATTTTTATTTCTTGGGTTTTTTTTTGAAATTCAATATTACTTTAAGAAAGAATCCAGCCCTGAACACTTCTTGAAGAAAAATCACACTGATGTCAATTTGCTCTCAGGTAAGGAAACCAGAAGTTTTCTTCCTCATGCTTCCTTTCTTGTATAGTCTATTTAGCGACTGAGCCCTCCAAAATGTACATGGGGACATCCCACAGTAATGGAAGTGTTCATATGCAAAATATATGTAAAATTAGTCATTGTTTAAATATGAAAGCTGTGACCTCTTTGGGACAAAGAAAAAGGAAAGTACAATATGTATTTAGAGCATGTAGCATATTTTTTAATCCTTCCAGCCTCATTTTCAACCCTCTTCTCCCACAATGCCCAGTTAGGCAGCTACGCAGGGCCCTTGCAAAAGCAGCGCACTTAATGGACAGTTTAAATTTTGTGGAAAAAATTTCAAATCATTCTTCACAGTTCATTTTTTATTTTGAAAAACCACAGACATGTGAAAACCAAATTTAATCTCCCATTAAAGAATATCAAATTGAAACCTTTCTGAGTGGATAAAACAGTGAATACAATTGCACCAAAATATCATGGAAGCAGCTCTTCTTTTTTAATTTTGCAGTGTAATACCTCTCAYGTAGGTATTTTTAAAATAAGGTAAGGCCCATGCTTTGAATTTCACGGAATACAATCCAGGGAAAGGAAACAATCAGGGAGAGAGGTTGAGCTGACAGTGCAGTTTCTTTGCAGTGACAACCACATGTATTCATAAATATTTTACAAGTGCAGCTTTCAGACTAGTAAATTTAACTGCCACATTAATGCAGCTTGCAAGTTTATAACCTGGACATTTGCATGTTGTGAATGTCCAGTATTCTGCAGATGATGACAGTAAAAGGTTTGTATTTTGAAGGGTGCTTTGTAGGGTGCTTTCTAGCTGTAAGACTCTTGTGTTATACAGCAGCTGTGATTCTTGTATAATACCACAATTCATCAATTACTAATTCCATTGAAAGATGTCACAAATATATTCTTTATGACATATTCCATGCTGTCCACAAATGGGGCAGAATCTTTTCATGTCCAAGAACACCATAGAGTCATCTCAGGAGAGCTGCAGAAAACGTTGTATGCTTTTTACATTCAATGCATTTTAYTATTAACACTACAGAGGTTCTAAAATGAAAATGATGAAAATAAATGTTGCAATCAGAACCAATTATGAGCAAAATGATTGCAGCTGACATTCAGAAATGTTATCAAGATCACAAATACCACTACTCAGCATTAAGACTGCTTCCCATAAGTCAATGTTAAAATTAGTGGTCATTTGGAGAGCTTAAATATGGTTCAACAAATGGTGTGGATCTTTCCACTTATTTGGATAAAACAGGGAGAGAATGACAAATGGTATCCTAAAAGGAAGATGACATTGTTAAAGGGCAGACTAGAACTGAAAAAAACTAGAGGGTCTGGAAATGTGTGAAGAGAAAAAGCCAGCTATAGTGGACTTGGTGAGGGCAAATGCCATGATCACCCTACAGAGTGTTTTGTATCAAATCTCTTCATCTAGTTTCTGGACTCTGATATTATAATGACAGAAATAAAGAAAAAGTCAAGGGGAAAGCAATAAAAAGTAAGAAAGAACTTTCTTGTGGAAATTTCTAACCCATTGTGAAATCTGATTTGCCCTGATCCTGTATTGAAACTTCTTTTAATCTTTCACAAGAATTATACTCTTGGCTGCAAAACCAGACCCATCCCACTAGCTGTCATCAGGGGAGCATTAAGCCCGTGGCAGAGGATGTGGTCTGATTCAGCTTGTCTTCCCTGCAGCTTCTTCTGATGGCAGTTCTGCAGAGCTTTTGATGAGAACTAAACCCTCTCATCTCTGGCATATTCCTCAAGCAAAGCCAATGATAAAYGCTCTGAGCACAGCAATCCTCCCCAGTGCAGGTATGCACTATATGCATTTCCCTCTACAAGCCAAGGTGAATTTATCCCTGTGGAGAAATGCTTCAAAAAAGCTGTTTCCCAATAGAGCTGATGGCTGGCTCCTTGACTGTTTTCTGCCAGAGTCCAATCCAGTCGATACGCACCAATCTGATTAATCCTGCAGCAGGTATCAAGGTGGTGCTTGTTAGGTGAGATTATACTTCTCAGTGAAATGAACTGCATACTACAAAATTATTCTTTTTTTGTCTTTTGCATGCACACACCACAATCCTTTGCAGCCAGCTACAACCAAAACCACTCTGGATTTGCTCTTCTAGATGATTTTGGTCTGAAGAATAAGACCCTGTGAAGTGCAGATACTTCTTCTTTCCATTGTTTCTAACAAAAGGGATAAAAGCAGTCAAGTGCTTGTTACAGTAACTCAGGAAAACTGCTTTAAAACTGATTGAATCAATTTCCCTTTATCTTGTTACCTCTGACCTGAGCAATTCTAAAGAGTTCAAGCCAAGTAACTGCAATCCATGAGTGACATTATATCCATACATCTCTCTCTTTTTCTTTCTGTTCCAAAAGTTCTGCTGCACATCCCACAGGGCTGAGCCTTCCAAGCAAAGATGAGCCACCTGAGAGGGTATCATGTGTTGGAACGTGAAATTCAACCTTTCTCTGTAAGAGTTCCCAAACTACTTTCTCACTCTGCACTGCATGCATCTGTGCTTAATTGTTTGACTTCTAGGTGTAAGAACAAAAGATTGTTCAATTTATTTAGTGCCTAGTGTCTTACAAGTGCAACGGAATAAATATGCAAGGAGGCTGTGAGCTTTCCACTAGGTTTTCCATTTATACACAGGTATGTCAAATATTCCCTAAATGGGTTGATGAGTTTAAAAAACAAAATGACCAAAAAACAGATAACATATTCTAATGCACCTCATAATCTTATATGTCTAAACTTTCAAAATGTAGACTTCTCAGTGCCTACCTGCAAAAATTCCTTCTGTTACTTAAATGAATATGACAATATTGCATCTGTACTTTACCATCAGCCTCCAGCTTTCAGAGCATGTCTTACTTCTTTCAAATGTTCCAGGAGGTGGGAAGAAAGATTGTTTGTACCTATACTGGGACTMCACCCCCCCACACTACAACTCTTAATTTTTTTCTAAAACCTCTTTGAAAACCTTTCTGGATTTGATTTATTTTTTATCCCAGACCCAGATAGATACAGGCAATAAGCAATATGCCCTCTGCTTGCTCCTTTCCAATCTTGTATGCACAGTTATTAATCTTCATAATGTTTCTCAGACAGGTCTTTGTTCCCTAATGACTCCAGGCACACCTTTGGGCATATTAGTAGGCAAAACCCCCGGTGTTTTTCAGGACAGATTTCCCATAGTCTAGTTTATGAACCAGGTTCTGAATGTTTACTTAGGCACTCATTCAAATTTGGACCTAGATTTTTAAAAGTAGCAAGCAGTCGCTGCCTTCAGTGTTGCATGGTTTGAGACTCTTTTTTAGATGTATTTTGAGCACTTAAGATCCTAAGTTTTGTTATAAGTCAACGTCACTGAAGTTGTCTAAGTCCATTTTTAAAGTGGACCTTCACTACGTCAGTCATTTAAGCTTAAGATGTGGAGTGAATCGATGCCCAAATCCTTTAAAAAATGCTACAGAAATTGCACAGAATTTGGATTACTACATGCCATATTGCCAGTCTCYAGAGTTTTAATATTTTTGTTTCAGGAAAATGAATAAAAGGAAAATATACTTCATGTATTATAGCGTCAGCCTACCAAATGTGCATTATAACCAAAGCCATACAATTTACAATAGGATGTGTTACTAAAATCCCTTGTATCAGTGCATCAGATGACCAGTTGATTGTGTAAATTTGCAAGGTTTCTGTTCCTYCTCTGAAGTACAAAATATTGGTCACTGCCAAAGACAATGAAAACTGTATCTGGTTATTCAAGATGGTTCAATATGGGATGGACAGTCCTTTGTTACACAAGAAGTTTATAGTGTTTATTTAAAGATGATCAAATGAGTGAAGAACMATTGCCATGGAAAAAAATCCTGTAAGCTTTGCTTCAAAATAATGATTTTACATCTAGAAATATAAGCTGTGCTACATAAAAACCAGATTTGGATAAGATTTTGAAACATGGGTTCTTCTAATTCTACTTAAACTGTAATATGGCATGCTGGGTTTTCAGCAACGCAGAACATGCTGTACAGATCCAGACAAAGCTCTTCTGGATAGTGGATTCTGGTCTGAGTGATTTAAAAAGGCGTAACCATAAAATTAAAATTTTACATTTTAAAAAATATTTTGAAGTTGTACTTTATGGTTGGTTTCTTTTCTATTAATCACTGGCCACGGAACAAGCAGGGGAAAATAACACAGAAACTTTATTTGCATGTGGACAATGAATCACATTTAAAGAAAGCATTAGCTTGTATACACAGAATTTTGAATCTATCATTGATGACAACACCCTTAAAATTCTATAAAGACCGTATCTTAACACATTAATGGTTTGTGATTTCCTTTGCCCAAGAAAGAGAAAAATAACCCTAAATAGTTCTGTTTTTTAAAAACTACTACAGCATTTGACTGTTGCATTTCACAGGCATAATGAAGCAGATTTTAAACAAAAATAATAACATACTTTGATGGAATATTTCCATGTGCCCTGCGTCTGAGTAAAATCTGTGCCATGAACTCAGTGATCAGCAGGGCCTTGCCTAGGAGATTGCAGATCCACAGCTACTTTAGTGTTTGACACCASTGTTCCCTCTCAAAGGCTAAAATGCACCATTAACTGTCTAAGGTATTATTTAGAGCACTTCAAATCAGAAACTAATTTGTTCCATGCAAAAAGTCATCAGGATTTGTTTTATTTGGAATGATCATAAGGCCAAAAGATAAAACTCCTCCATAAATATCTCTCTCTCTCTCACATTTGAGAAAGAGACCTTCAAGTGCATTACAGGAATATGTGGTCAGTGCTTGCAGGAGGAAGAGAAGAAACAGTAATTTGAAAAATTTATTTGAAAACACAGAAATTCTTTAATTAAATTGTATGATATGTGTTTCCTAGCTGCCTTTCAACACTGTGGTGGAAATAAGGTGCAGAATTCCCCATGTAAAGGGGACTCTGCCATTGTTCTAAGTCCCCTTTGAGGGGGGCAGTCACAAGAAACAAAGGCAGCAATTAAAATCTCATGATATGATCTCAAGCTCTGTGAGAGGCCCTTCCAAACAACAATTTTGCATAGCTGCTAGGTCACTTTGTTCCTGTTTTTTTTTCTGAGCATCTAGTTGGCTCCAGCATCACAATAGGGTAAATGCTGCAGATAAGATCACAGATATCTTAGATACTGCTATTTATATGCATGCTGTGTTGTCTTATTACAGGTAGGTATAACTTCTTGGTTAGCCAGTGGAAAAAAAAGCCAGTATTATTTCTTAGTCCTATTAATTAGAATTAAGGAACGAATTAGTTAAATTTATGAAAGTCTTAACCTCTACAGGAAGGTTTTCTTTCACTATGTTTCATCTGAACATAATTAATTGGACAGTATATTAAGCAAATTAATATTTGGAAAGAATTTTATAATTTCAGGCTAACTCTCTCAACTCTCATCGTCGTCAACAGTGTGATGCCCTCAGCTGAAAAAAGGAAACAGCTGCTCTATGGATTTTATTTTAGAATTAACAATTAACATTTTCACCTCCCCATTCCCGGAGGTGGAATAACACTTCCCCTATTACTTCTCAGAGTTCATCTTACTGCTTAGGGTACTTACATTGAAAAGGCTTTTCTCTTGTGAGCYGTAACATGGTCAGCTGGGCAGGTTAGGTGAAGCCAGACTATATCTCATTCAACAAAATATACTGGACCAAAGTCAATATTTAGATGCCACCCATACCTTTATTAATTATTAGTTAYGCTACCATGCCCTATCCCTCCATCCTTTATTGCTCAATAGTCTTCTGCCTTCTGGTTTGTAAGGGAGAGGATGTACTCACAAAGAAAGCTTGTATATGGAAAACATTGCTAAGCAATTTCTTGGGATGCAGTCTTTGTTGCACTTACTGAAATACCAAGCCTCCTATTGCCTCAATACTTTTCAGTAGTTCACTTTATTAGGCCCCACCTGTGAAGTGAAAAGGAATACGATTATTGAAGAAAGCTTGCTTTTACTTGACAGGTTTCAAGTAACAGATCTAATTATCATGCCATAAACTGACAATTTCAAAGGATAATCTTCTGATAAATACTGTGTTAAAGCCAACACATTAAACGCATTTTCTCATTATGCCAATTGGAATGGAAACAATATTTTCCTTGCCATGGGCACATTAGAATGTGGTCAGGCAGAAGCTGTAACAAAAACGGGTAGCAATTTTATTATAATTAAAGATAATACATTCAGCTTCAAACACAGAACTGGACAGCAATTCCTGCAGGCAGCTACTCTCCACAATGTGTCATTTTAACAGAGCCACCTGAGAATATGGTGCTATGCATTTGTTTGCATATGTCTATGTATGTACCCAATACTGTCTTTGAACCTTTTTGGTTTCAACTTCATTAGAAATGAGCAAATGTTTCACAGATACTTAAATTATTGAAAAGTTCATGAAAATATGAAGATGAATAGGAGAGGAGATCCCATAAATTCTGGACAAAGAAAAGGCTGAAGTGTGAGTTCAAAAGTTCTAATACCTGAGAGAATCCACCCTGGAGACAGCAGGATCTTTCATACGTGCCAGCCTGTGAACAAACCTCCCTCAGGTCTCATAGTCAACCACAAGACAAAACCAGTTGGTTTCAGTAGTTCTGGTGCTCATAAAAGTACTCATTTAGAAAGAAGGTGATACATTCTGTAAAAGAAGAGACCAAAGGCAACTACCTGCTTGCTCTCCCATACACTCGCAAGACCCACATGATCTGGAGTCCCTTGCTTGGTAGCTTCTGTACAGAGAGGCTACTGGGCTGGCAGGACTTCCCATGTCCCTCAGAGAAGCTGTACTCTTTTGCAAGCAATACCCAGTACAGGCATATTCCCTGCAGTGAAAGCAAATCATCATCTTACCTCCTCAACTTTCCTCTTTGATTTAGGAACGTCTAGAAGTAAATGCCCAGCTTGACACATTATTTATTCTCTTTTATAGAAATCTGATAGATAAAGCTAGAAAGCTGTGTGATAAATGCACTATGCCTACCAGTATGCCATCCCCACCCATTTCAGACAAATATATGGCATGAAACATGACAAAAATGTGCAGATCAGATTCTCCTCCTACAGTCCTGCTTTCAGATAAGCTATCATCTACTGAAGGTTTTACTTTGSCAGTGTCACAAAACTGAAAGAAAAATACATATGGAGGAGACAGAGACTGAGAGAAAAAGAACAACCTTCTGAGTAACACAATCTTCAGATCTGTAGGTCATGAAGCCACAACATAGGAAATGAACAAATCTTGCCACAGCTTTCCTGAGGTACAGATGATATAGTTTGAATCTTCTCTGATGCTGATTCCAGCAGCAGCTATTATTGTTATGTTCTTGAACTTTTTAAACAAAAATTAGTGATGTTTCAAAGGACTACAGGTGAACATGGTCTCTCMCACCTCATTTCTGCTCTTCAAGTGACCTGATTTTGCTGAAGAAGGAGTGAAGKACCTGCCCGCAGGGGTTTTCATCCCAATGTGTAGGCTGTTGTGCAGGACAGTGCTGAGAAGCATTGATGTATTGCATTTATTTAAGACTGCGATACTACGCTAGTACTGGTGTATCTTTGACTCTCAATCCGTTCACATCACTATTGTATGCATCTCTGTGAAACAATATACACATCCGTGAATTGGGGCTGTTAATACGTAACTTACAAAGGTATCTTAGTTTAATCATATCGTTGGCCAGCAAAGATCTATTGGGTAATTTTGGGAAAGCACCAATACCTCTTTAACCATACAGCACTCATATAYGTCAATTTTTATATTCAGAGCCATGTCCCATCAGGACAAGAATGTAAAAATTAATTCAGATGACGTGCTGTTGGTATGGTGCAAATAAACAGTGTTCTGACTCAAAGGCATTTGCATAACTGCAAGGTGCAGGTGTTTCCAAGAATGCCTGGCATGGCTTATGAATGCCAGAGTATTTAGCTTCAGGCTTCCTGGCCAAAATACATTCCTAACACTATGTCAAGAAAAGAAACATATCAGCTCATAGAATAATTCCTAAGTCTTACTATATCAGGCAGTGATGACTTTCTGAAGAAGCTACTGATAACTAGGGGGGAGAAAGAAAAATCCCGAGCGAYGGCGGTTGTATATATGGATATGAACTGGCAATCTTATATACATGAGACGTTCAGACCCTTTGGATCAAGTCTCTACAGTAAGCTGGCAATGCTTTGAGATAGACAACTCTTTTCCAGTTGCTTGCAGTTGCCATGAATTTACTGGAAGCACTGACTCATGCTTAATTAGTGGTGCCTTGGGTTATTTTTATATTGTTTTTATGCGTTTATAGTATCTGCTATTTTTAAGGCACATTATTCTTCAGAATATTTCACTGTAATCTGGCACAATGATTTTTCTGTAAGATAGTGAAACCTGAGAAAACTATCTTTTCAATATCTTGTTTTGACTTAACTCCAAGCAGACAAATCTATGGATGATAAGCTTTCTTCATATAAGTCAGTTAATCAAGTAATGGATTGGTTATTAACTAATACATGGAGTTGGCTCCACACCTAAATTCCTCAGAGATAATGAAATGATACCTATTAGAATGATTGCACAGCTCTCTGTATCTAAATAGAAAGCAACATTTTTTCTATCTGTAAGGAGAGCAGGAAAGTGTTAATGTTTTAAATCTCTGACAAATCTCAGTGGAAAACATCTTTGCTTGTAGTGTTTGTTCACCACATGGTGCATGCTTCAGAAGGTGCTAAATCAGCAAAACTGCTGAATTTGAAATATCGAGAACATTCATCTGCCTCTGAATTCAGTTATGCTATGTGTAAAGATCCTGAATAGAATCTGATAGTGTAACAGCAATGTGGAATTGCATATTAAACATACCTAACCTGTCATTAAAAACCTCTAATTACAGCCATCAGATGAGTCCCTGTGCTGCTACTTGTCATGCTTTATCTATGTATCATTTTAATGGGAGAAGATAGTATTTCTGATTATGTCGCTTAATGTACAATATATGAAAGTTATGGGCCTGAACCTGTTCCCATGGAGGTCAATGACAGTTTTGCCATTGTCTTCAATTAGAGCAGGATGTGGTTTTATGACACTAGAGTTTCATTTGCATTAATTAATTTACTTAGTAGGTAATGAAAAACTTGAAAAAACAGCCCTCTGGCTCATGTGTTTGGCACTGTATTTAATACTTTCATTAGGAATAATTGCATTGATAAACTTTTAAGCAGAAATGGGTAAGACGGATCAGTGTATTAGGCAAAATCAAGCTTACCAGCAGTTGATTGGGAAGCCCTGAGACTGCCTTCTGTGCCCTAGCCCCATTTTATTTTATTTGCCAGTGACTAGGCCTAGGATGTTGACTCTTTAATGCTTAGCAGTGTAAGATGAAAGCACAACAGTTTCATACTTTATGGATTTATATGCTTTACACATCATGGAGACATTTGCTCAGCAGACACTACAGAACTGGCAGCTGGTTTTCAGGTCAGCAGCCTCAATGGGAATGGCAAGGATAGATGGGTGACGGGGCTGAGGTGGTTCTTCACRTCATGGTTGAAGCCAGGAGCTACCTATGTGGGAAGATGCATATAGATGTCGCTGAACGCAAACACAATCCTGTGGAAGGAGTCTTACATAGCGTGCTTTGATTTCTTAAGTTAAATATAACATATCAGTCTCCTCCTAACTTTTTTAGCCTTTTAGCTGTTAACAGCATTGATTATGTTAGCATCAGGCTCATGCCTGGGAAAGGTAAGCAGCTGCGAAAACAGCGATGAAGGCAGTTCTGCCAAGCTAGCAGGATTGCACTGTGCCAGCTGGTGGGGGTGTAGGTTAGTCCCAAAATGCAGAGCCTGGGACTGAAGAATTATAAGGAGACTATACATAACACCCTTCATAGAACGGACAGGAATCAAACAATCTTCTGGTGAGCCAGTGATAGCCGAAGGATTTTACGGTGGCTTGCTGGAGGGGTGGTATGACCCAGGAGTGGATGTACTTGTTTGGGATTTCTGTGATCTGGCTGATTTCCACATGCTGCCACGTACTTCCCCTGCCATCCTGGCAAAGCCGCTTCTCCTCCTGGGCGCTGCTTCTACAGCCTGGGGGTAATAACTCCTCTTTACCTCATAAGGTTTCTGTTTTGGTTGGGTTTGTAAGGTGCTTAGTTACCCAAGTGTCRGGAGCTATAAAGTACCAAGATCAACTGAAAACCTGTCAGTCAGAACTCSAAAACCCATCAGTCTCTGTATTCAGAGCTTTTTATTAAATTAAGAAAAAAAAAAAAGTGAGGCAATATTGGCTTGGGGTCTGCTTGCCCCCTTTAGCATATTGCTATGATTGTCTTGGAATACTTTTAGCCAGGCTCACTGTAGTTTATGGACATTACTGTAGAAACACTTGCTGAGAAAAGCTATTTTATTAATTGAGTAGTCTCACTGTAAACCATGTGATATCCCAGAAGACACTTTATAAATAAAGTGTATTTGCATCAGGAGTTTTTCAAGGTTCTCTATTTTACAAAATAATAATTCACAGCTTAAACTAAATCCATCGAGGTGAAGTTTATCAGTTGAGCACTTTAATAAAATGGGATCAGATGCAATTTCTAGTGCAGACAACAAATGCTTCTTATTTGGCATGATATTTTACATATCTATGTATCACTTTAAAGAAGGTAATTGATGATGTTCCTCTTGTAGAGAAAATGAGTTTGCATGACAAGAAATGAGCCTATACATCTGCCTCACTTGGACCAGTCCTTTCTGTGTGAGCCTGAAGAAGATTTTCATCTATGTTTCCCAGAAACAATGTTGAATTCAGACAACAAAAATAGCTATTTCATTTGAAATTTCATGATACTTTCCGGATTTGTTGAGTTAAGCACTGAGTTAAGCACATTAAGACAAAAATTCATTCGCGCTGTTATAAAAAGAAAGATGGAGAGCTAATGCCTATGCATATGATGTAACATTTAGCTCTTCTTGTTAGGTAGACTATAATTTGTCATATATTCATTTTTTTAGGCTGATGGAAGCACTCTTCTAAAGTGCACTTTAACTTTTTAAAAATAAAAATAACACAGAAGCTCCTTTTAACTTTTTTAACTCTTAGCTTACCACTTCACTAATGTTTAGTTTTGCAACTCTGGAAACCCCTTTTTTCCTGCAAATCTATTGTTACTGCTCCTTCTACTATGTACAGATGACAGAACTTTAAAACGGGGATTGCCCTGCTGCTCACAAAACACGATACTAGCAGACAGGTACACTTGAGCTGGCTGTGCCTCAAGGCTTCTGCTAATTATTGTCAAATTTACCTCTGAGTCTCCAAAGTAACAATTTTTGCTTGATTACCCAAGGAAACCTGTCCAGCTATTGATTTCTCCCTAAAATCTGATTGCTGTATCTGGTAGATACAGTCTTCAGATATTACCTTCTTAAAAACTTCTTGAAAAGCAGCTGCAGGATGAAGGACAGAGAGCCAGGCTAATGACACCACTGCGGAAAAGACTGCCACCGGGCTCAGCGGGTACCCATTCTGTTTGGCTTGCAGGCTGGTCAACCAGCAGAAGTGTGCTGACAGGCCAAACAGCACAGCAACCCCTCCAACTTGGCCACAGAAAATGCTGCCCCTTTCTCACTGATGGAGTAAGAGGCATGGAGGGAAAAAAAGAGGGCAGTGGCTCAGACGATGGTGAGTGTCTTCTGGCACAGGGGACTGAAGTGATGTTATTGCAATAGGAAAAGGAGATAGGATCTTCATACAGAAATGCATGGAGAAGTATTCTTCACTAATTTCATTACCTATGGTATAATTTGTTTAAAACATGACTCAATCCATTGTATCATAGTTAGTACAAGGCTAAAAGAACTAGAAAGACCATTAAATTTAGATTAGAGGTTACCTAGATTTTCTTTTYATCTCATCTACCTTTCAAAGAACGATGAAGAAATTTTGCTTTTACTTCTGGAGAATGCAACAGGATGTTTATGCATGTTTACTCACCTCAGAGTTATTAAGACTCTTCATTACTCCAAAATATTCATGAGATATCAAGGCTATATAAGGCGTAAAGAAAAGTTTATTTAAGATCTAATTATTAACTCCAGCCAAACAGAGCTTCCCTCCCCACTTCCTTCCTAAAACCATGCTCGCCTGCAGAATACCCATCAGGGCATTTCTATTCATCTTGAAGAGGAGAAATGGGGAGAGGAAGAGTATTCATTCCTTTAGTATTTAATTTTAAGATGTCTAAGAACAAAGGGCTAGATACAAACAGGAACAAATGGATTTAGTATGAGCTGAAATCTCGCAACTCTTATTCAGCTGGTCGTCTCCACACTTCATTGGAACTATTTGCATGATGAGCAGCAGAGGTTGTCTTCTSTGATACTTAGGGAGTTATCTTTGGCTTGCTTTCACAGACTTTAGGGAGACAAAATGTCCACTGAAATCTCACACCTGTGCCAAAACTAACTTTCAGGATGTTCCATTTTAATCAATCCAGCTGGAAAATCACCTCAAAACAGGATCTTAGTGAAACTCTGAAGCCTTTATCTGATATGTTTTCTTAATAAAWTTTTTTTTAAACAAGACACTGAACTTGAACTTGATGAGATACAGAATAGTTTTTGTCTAATAAAATATTGGATAATGCACAATCCTACACAAATTAATGGATGCTCAGGTAAAAAGAAATGCTTATGCAAAAATGTTTCCCACAACATGTAATGCTTAGAAAACATCATTCAAAGTTATATTTATTATCCTATAGTTTTAATAATGTAAACACCAATCTTTCTTTCCAGGGGTAATTCTTAGTTAGGTAAAATTAGACATTGCTGGAATATATTCAAGTACAAAAATGAAGAATTATGCCCTCGTTGCTCCTTATTTGGAAAGGCGAAGACTTCAGCATCAAAAATAATAGTTCTGAAGGCTGAGTAGGTCATCACGATCTGGCACACAGCAAGTGATCTAGGGGACCATTCTCAATCTTCTTCAGTTCAGCACCTCTCGGTGGTCATATAGCTGGGAAAACATGGAGAGGGAAGCGAATCACTTGTGTTTCTTGACATGTGTTTTTAAACCTGTTGGGAATTGCTATCTTCAGGCTGAGGTCTCAAAATGATAGGCTTACAGAAAGCAACATTCAGAGCAAGACACTACCAACCTGGGAAATACTCCATAAAAGGCAGGTCACCTTCACAAAGAAAAGTACACCAGTTTTGTAACTTGGAGCATGAAACAGTGATACCAAAGTCTCCAAACCGTGTACAAAAAAGGTTGCTGTAGCAATTTTTCATCGTATAAACTAATAAAGAAACAAGCACTCGGTGCTCAAAACTTTTACAGTCTCACTGAGTACATTTTAGTTCCGTTTGTGATCATCAAAGCATCCCATAAATTGAAGAGCRTGTTCAGCTCATGTTCAACAGGCTGAATTGATTGGGCTGAATTCTAAGTGCAAGACCATGTTTCCACATCCTAACAAAGTACAGCCAATGCAACCCAACTGTGCAAACAATACTTGAATGCTTCAAAGATTTTGTTTCTGTATAAAATGCCTGTAAGAAGACAGAAAAATAGGAAGCTTTCATGGAGATGGATTCTGAATAGGAGCGGATATACAAAATTTTAGTAAGTTGTTACATGAAGTACTAGCTCTTCTTTATGCTTCAAAGTTAATTTGTAAACTTATTCTCAAAACAACTGCTTGTTGTGATGTCCTGAATGTATCTCTGCCTGTGAGGAAATAATTTTAAATCGAGTAGTAGTAGCAAACCCTAAGAAAACATTAATGATGTTTTACCAGAGGACAAAGGGTTCAGAATATGTTTTTCTGCTGTCAGAGGCACCGCAGCTTTTCTTCAGTGCAGCCACCACAGTCAAAATGCRTAAAGAGTTCCCATGTTCAGAGCACTGTCATTCAATAACATATTTTCCGTTTTTTTAAACCCAGAAGTTTTTGCATTTCTTTGTAAAGAAAGCACTTCTGTAAAGAAAGTCTGTGCTCCTTCCATTTAACAGATATATGTGCATGCCAGAAATTTTGTCAACTACTGTTTAATGTAATTAAATAAGTAAAAAATAGAAATATTCTGATTATTGACTAGATATTTTGTTTTGAATCTGTCAAAAGAAGACAGACTGCCAACGGGATGAACAGATGAGAACACAGAGTAGCCTCAACAAGGCCGCTGCCGCCTGTATGAAATAGTGCAGGGAGCATGCACTGTAATCCAATTAATTTGCTATTAAAGCACATGTAGAGAACAAGCAGCAGCTGCGCACAGGTCCTGTTTCCTTCTTCTCCTAGAATCTAAGCTTTAAAAGCATGGCTGCAGAAAAGTGGAACATTTCATGGAAAAACGCTGGATTTCCCAGTACACTGGATATGTCGGATTTCTTCAGGGAGGCAAGGCGGTGGTGACGCTGCTTGTGAATGGGACTTTATTCTTCCTACAGCTGCGTTACTGTAGGCTCTCTGCAGATTCAGGTAGGCTATTCCTCCTGAACTTCCTGTTTTCGTAGCGCTCTCCACACAGAAGGACAATAAACTTCTGTGTGTTCCCTGTGGCGTTGCTCCCCACACATCAAGAACCCCTGATCTATGGGCCTGATTAGGCGAAGCCGTGTGTCTGGTTTTGATGAGGCACCAGCTGTGGAATCTTCAGAAACCAGGCTGAAACGGCGCTGAAGCCAGACTTGTTTCAGTGAAGGAGTCTGTTTTGAATTATGCTTCCTATTAGCGGTAGATTTAAAAATTAGGGAACTATGAGTAAATCTGGAACTTAACAAGGCTTAAAATAGGCCTGGGTCACAAATCTTGCTAACTGCGTGATRGGCTGGTCTTCAGCGCAACAACAAGGAGGTCTTTAAGAATAAAAGTAAGTAAGTAGCAAAAACCAGAGTGACTAGAGTATGGGGGATGGGAAATAATAAAGGTAAGTTATTTCTTCTCATTTTATGTTCTGAAACTCAGGGAAAGCTCACACAAATGGTAAACATATGGAATAAATTATCAGGAAAAGTGATCTCAAAACAAAGACTACAACAGAGTTCAAGTGACACCCTTGACTCATTTCTGGAACAGAAATGGATGGAGCTATAAAGTCAACACAAGAAAGTAGGATTACGATTAACCTGAAAAAGGGCAAGCAAATTAGACTACAAGCCATTTTCCCATKCCTTATGGCAGCTTCCCAAGACTGCACATCTGAAATGTGTAATTGAAYATAAGCCCAAAGAGCCCTCCTTGCCAAACACAGAAAAATTAATCAAACATATTCTTGTACCAGAAGAGTAGTAGGTATTTATATAAATAAAGAGGCAAGATCTATTTATACACATATGCACCCAGTTGTGTGTGCGTGTTTATTTTGAAATTAGATAACTAACATAAAAATCATTATGCACATTATACAGGTCAGTTAGTTAACTGCTTGAACTTCAGTCAAGATGGCCATAAAATCAGGTAATAAAGCTGCAACACTTTGAAAACCCAGATGTATTTGAAATTAGCTGTTCCATGTAATTAAAAGAGATGTGAGAGGTCAGGAGAACAATATAATCTAACACCACGGCTACATTGCAGACTTCAGCTGGCACAGCTACATCAAGCAGAAGTACAAAACTGTTTAATACCTGACTGATACAGCTGTACTGCCAGCTGTGCCACAAGTGTTAATATAATTACACTGGTATAAAGGTGAATTTTCATAAATACAACTTCTTTTCCTTGCTGCTTTTTCTACACTGGTATGATACACAGATGTGCTAACATAACTGCAGCTCTAACACAAACACTTTCTGTAGTAATAACATAGATACAGCCAAAACCACCAAGGTCACAGAAGCACATGCTAAGAGTTTACTTTGACTATTTCTACACTAAACATATTACATCACTGATGTACTCCAAATACATATGACTAGGGATTTGCGGGGAAAAATATATCAAAGCTGGCCCATAAGCAAAACTTCTACAAAGTCAGCCCTTCTAGCAGCCCAGCTGTGTTGCTTAGGGACAGCATCTCTTCCTACCTCTGCCCACGCATCTGTGCTAACAGATGCCAATACCAACAGGCCTGTTCCCACTGCTTCACTTTCCATTTCTTATTTCACTGCATGCCTTGTGTGTGCATGTGATTTCCTCCTCTCAAGTTCTCTGGCTCGATTCTGCCAGCTGCAACCGTTGGGACATCGGCACAGCTGTGGCATGAGGTCGGGCTGCCATCTGCTATCCCAAACCTTGACACTGGTAATGATGGCAGGTCTGCTATCCCAAACCCAGCCACCGGTAATGACACCAGGCCGAGCGGGAAGATGGGGAACCAGCAGGGCCTTGCTGAATGCCAGGGCCAACACCCTCCTCCTTATTCCCTCAGCAGCCCCATCCCGCCTGCCAACAGGCGAGCTAAACTCAGAACCGTGCTCCGATTAGAAGGCTGGAAAGATATTTGGAAGAAATCGGGTCCAAAATGTATCACTCTATGTACCCAGCGACCCCTCACCACCCCCCTATCCGCCCCTGTGAGAGAAGGCGAGGACTGGCAGCCCTCAGCTTGGGAAGGGCCTGACGGTTGGGCGGGACAATCAATGGACCAATCAGAGAGAAACTTCCGGTATTCTCATCCAATAGTCAACTTCTCATGGGCTTCGGGGCGGAGGCGAGCAGATGACTAACGCTGAGCGCCATGTTCGATTCTGGCAAGAGGGCGTGCCCTCACGCTAAAGGGCTGCTGGCAGCGGTCACGTGGGAGGCAGTCCCTCGTGGCAGGGGCGTTGCTAAGGGGGACACGCAGCAGCGGGTATAAACATCGGGAGGGGGATGAGGCGCATGCGCGGCTCTGGAGGTCGGGGGGGAGGGCGGAGGGACGGCGAAAGCGTCAGGAAGCCCCGCCCTGTATTGCGAAGCCCCGCCCCCGGCCGCAACGGCACGGCCGCGAGCCACGGGGGCGGGGCTTTCGCTTCCTCGCTGCCGGGGCCGGGGCGAGCGGTCGAGCCCCGCCCGCGGGGTGTCCCCGGCCTCCTGGCTGCCCCCCGCCGCCCTCAGCATGCACGGCGCGCTCGCCATCCCCGAGGAGGTCTGCAGCCTCCTGGCAGGTAAGGCCGGCCGCCGGCAGGGAGGGAGAGAGGGAGGGTTTCCCGGGGGGCGGGCGGTGAGCAGGCAGGGCGGAGGGGAGGCCGAGGGGGGCGGGCCGGGACGGCGGGGGGTGTGACGGGCCGGGGCAGCCGGGGCTTGCGGGGGGACCAGCCCCTTGTGCCGCAGCCCCGGCGGGGGGCTCCTCAGCGGGCGCTGGGCGCTCGCTTCCACTTCACGGGTTGGGGGGTTCCCTCCCGCCTTCAGTTCCTCTCCCCCGGTTACTTCCTCCCCCTGTGCCCCTGCGGCGGCGGCAGCCCTCCGACGCCGTGCTGCGGTTCCCTTCCCCGCGGCTGCTCGGCGCAATGAGGAAGGAGAGAGGTCTGGCTCCCGCTCCCGGCCCGGCCGTCGTGCTGAGGCTGAGCGCTCGCAGCCCCCCATCCGCCTCTGGGAAGGGGTGAGGTGTTTGGGACCTCTGCAGAGCTACACCGGGGGTGTGACGTTTCTCTGCGGACACGCGTGTGTGGAAGGAACCGGAGGTCGGGCAGGCCCCGTGGCCCTGCTTCTGACCGCTGAGTTAACCCCTGAGCGATCAGGTGAAAGTTTCTCCCCTTCAGGGTGTGTCAGCGGCYGGGCAGGTACTGCCGGGGGTTTAACCGTGCCGTTCTGGGGCCAGCCGGGCCGGTTCCCCCAGTTAACTGAAAAAATCAAAAAACTTCACCGCTAAACAGCTAACGTCATCGAAGCGAATTAAGGTGTTACTGAATTGCTGGCATATTGTCATATCAGTCAAATACGTCTGGCTGTCACTATCCATGCTCTTACAGATATGTTGGAGCATAGGAATGGGATGATTTCTCACCATGAAAAATTATCAGCAATAGTGTTAGTAGAGACCGGTGGTGTTTTTTATGTTCAAGATTTAGATTTCATTTTTTTTAAACTTATTTTTTGCTGCGCATTAAAACAAACTGTGTATTTCCAGTTTGGGATTTCTTTCATCTTTATGAAAATTCATAAAAGACTTTGCTATCCTGAAACAATTTCAGTTTCAGTGAGAGTATCTTTCTTTTGAGAACTTCTGTTTGTGCCGCAGGAACTTGCGTAGCTCTGACTAATCATTCAAATTACCCATGCTTTTCAAAATCTTCCCCCTGAAATGAAGTACTCGGTTACATGGCTGGGCACCTGCTAGAACAGCTCATCGCCTTTGAAGACTGTTCTTTTTTTCAAACATTTTGATTGTAAGAGTTTGAAACATGTTACTCTTACCAGTCAGCCTTCTCATCTTTAAAGCACTTCTGCCAACTGTCCTAAGTGTTTTCCTAACTACTGTTTGTAACTACATTATTTGCAGATCATACCATCTGTAGTAAAATCTGCATGAAAGGCCAACAGAAAGAAGGAAAGTGTCTGATCATTTCTTCTCATGGCATAGATTCTTAATCATTAAAAAAAAAAAAAAAAAAATTAGCCTTAGAGAGCCTTTCCAAACCTTGGTAGTTTCTGTAGTGTTACTGTATTCTGGAACTTGTGATCACATGAAGCGTGTGTGTGTGTTTGTTTCACAGCTATTTTCACTGTGTGAAGCTGATCTTAGAAACTCTTCAATGTTTTAAGTGCTTTTAGGATTTTTTTCAGGGGAGGGTGTGATGCAGATGCAATCATTCCAGACTGTGATGTGTTTTTTGTTATGGTGCCTCATCTTCACAACTTGTCCTTTTCCCCATCTTTATCCAGTCTCCTATGGAAAGGGTGATACAAAGGTTTGTATTTTGAAGTGAAACTGAGAACACGTATTTTCCCTCAAGCGGGATGTTTATATGTTCTTTCAGCGTCACTATGATTAAGGGCCTAAGTTATATACAGGTATCTAGTGTTTGTACAGTGTGTACAGCTTCAGCTTTTCTGGAAGAAAACGAGATGGTTTCTTTAATGCTGTCTATAGAACTGAAGCTAAGAAGAGAATGGAATGATTTACCAATGATCTTTAAATCTTTGTTTTATTATTATGGTAGCATAAATGCTACATAATCCATCTCTTCAACTGTAATGCTAATATTTTCAACTTAATTTGCTTTCACATGGAATTTCATTTTGGGACTCAATGCAAAATGAGCTTAACACTTGTTAATTTTATAACAGCGTAATTATGGAGTAAGCAGAAATCTAGCAGGGTGGAGATGGGGTAGTGAGGAACAATTAATAGTTTGTAACTTTTAATCCTTGCGGAATTATCAAAGGGAAAGAAATATAAGGGTAGGTATAGTTATACAATGTAAAAATTCAATAACCTGATTCCTTTTTTAAAAAAAAGAGTAATCGCTCTTTTTTTTTTTTTTTTTTTTTTAAGGTTACCAGTCAAGTACATGAAAGTTAGGAACTAGAGTAGCTCAGACTGTGTAAGCAGTTCATTCACTGACACATTTAGGTTCTGGTAATCTTTAATTATGTAGTCTCCTGCTTCTTTTTGCTCAAATTATTCATGTTGTGAAGATATATGGTAATGGAGGAAGGAAGGGAGCTCTGTAATATCTTTACTATTCATTAAGCAACTCTTACACAATACAAAGACTGCAGTGAGTTGATAATTATCAATTTCTGCATGCTCTTCTTCGAGGGTGCTTCTTAATGTATTATTTTAATGGCTCACAAGTATTGATTCAGCACCTCTTTGAGATGAGGGAATATTGTTTTCCCGTTGGTAAAATTAGTGTAATAAACAAGATGTGATCTGGGGTCGCAAAAAATAATCGATGGTGGAACAGGATTAGAATTCAAATTCACCTTCCTCCAGGCTGTGCTGGTTTCTCCAGAAAATAATGTGAGTTGGATGTCTATATTCAGTGGCCATTACGAGTGCCGGCCACTTCCTCATATCGGGTTCTGTTGAGAACATGCAGTTCATGTCTAGCAACAAGCACCTTTTTTTAGCCTGATACTCACATAGCAGTGAGGCAGTGACAGATACAAAAATCTCATAAATATTGTGCTCTTTCTCCTTTCCTTRGTCTTTTTGCCTACTATTTCCAACTTCTGCAACAAGTAGAGGAGCGATCATATGGATTTCCTTATCCCTGCTTAGCCTTGATTGATTGTTGGAGTACTGTCCACCCACTATGCTGAACAAGTAGGGGTCCTACTGGAAAACATACTAAGTGCTCCTGTAGTTAAACATGGTGATAATGGGAATAAACACCCCAGGGGATGAATTAAAGTTGCACAGCAAACTTTCCGACTTGTGAGTGTTTTACTTTGAACCTAAACAATATTATATCTTTAACGCAAAAACAAATTCTGTCACACATGCTGGCAGGGTCATTATAGTTGCATGTCAGTGGCGCTGAAATGTTCCAGGCAGAAGCACAGCTTTAGCTCAGGGCTGACTGCATTAGTTGGAAGCAGGAGGAAGCTGCTTCTGTAAAGTTGAAGGGGAAAGGTCTGTGTGGCAGTGGGCTTATTGCAGAGAATTGTGGGGATTTCACAGTCCCATCCTCTCTTCTCTGACATGTTCAAGTGGTGGGAGGGAAGCACTGGAGGCAGAAACAGGGTCCTCTGGTCATGAGTTGAACTTCTGGTGGGAGGCGACAGTAATTTTATTGCTCTCGTCTCCCTCTTTACACTTGGGGAGGTGTGTGGTAGTGTATGTAACTTCTTCTTTCCCTACCTGTGTCTCTGCACCTCCTAGATGATGCTTGAGACTTTGGAATTTAGTGAAGGAAACCCAGCCTCATTGTGTCTTTTCTTCTTTTGAAAAGGTATTCTCTGTCATGTTTCTATGTTCAGGATCTTTTTTGTGGGTGTTTGGCGAAGTGGGATATTCGTGGTGGTTTTGTGTTTGTTTTTTTTTTTTTTTCTTGCTGTCAAATTATTACTGATTACGTAGATTGCTGGAGGCCTGCTCATTTTTATTTTTCCTCACTCTTTGATGCACACTCTAAGTTTTGGCTTGTCCATAGCTGAGAAGGATTTCAGAGGCTGCTTCTTCCCCAAAGGCATATTATTTCTCCTGTAATGTAAATCAGACTGGTTGCTTCAGTCATCTTGATTGGAAAAAAAAAAACTTGATTTTTTTCAGTAATGGAGATTTAGTTGGAGGAGTTAAGAATTCTTTATTTTTTAAAAGTTTTTGATGGTGTCATGATCATTAGATACATGTATCATTTATATCTTTTCTCTCTTCTCTACATGACACCTGTGACTATAGTAAGGGTCCTGTTGCTTTTTTTTTATTTAGTTTTCCTTTCACACTGCAGTATTTCCAGTTTGAATCTTCTGTATTCATATTTTAAAAGTTACAAAGATTTTCGCTATGAAAATGGAATAAAACTCTTTCTCTAGTTCATGTGGAACCTTATATCCAGCCCCAATATCCATTTTCCTTTTTCTACTAAACAAAACCCCAAAACTAAACAGAAACCAATGTTCTTGCCCTAGAGACCGTTTCCACCCAGATATTACTCAGTTTGTTTAAATGCTTAGTCATATTGTCCAAATTGCCTTTTTTCAATGTGATTCCTGTAATTTTTTCTTCAAATTAATGTTGTTTACCCACTTGCTTAGTTGCATCCTGGAAATAGCGTGCAGAAGAGGGCAAGGCAAGAAAACTACAAGACGGTGGATCCAGTGCATGAGTTTAATTTTGCTTACCTTTTACTTTTGGGCACTACAGTAATTATATTTACGCCTGATGCCCAGAARACTAACTGTCCTTTTTTGACCTCCTTGTCAGCTGTTGCTGGACTTGCTCCTTACATTCCTGTCGTAGGAAAAGCCACGTAGGTACAGTGTAGCTCTTCTTCATTGGCTGGTTCAATTTTAAAAGGATATTGTTGTTTAAAACTTTACTCTTTGTTTTAAAGTATAATTTTCATGTTTCCAAGGCTTTAATGAATGCTGGTTCTTGCTGAAGAATCCATCTTTACAAGATAAACCAGGGCGATTATTGTAGACATCTTCTAAGTAGACATGTATTTACAGCTTTGGTAATATATATGCATTTCAATAGTAATGGAATAAGAAAAGAAACAGTGAGGTGAAAAAATGCACAGAGGCATTCCTAGTAAGAAATAACCTCCAGTGATTTGAAACATAGTTCAATTGTCTCTGCCATAAATTTGAGAATAAGTGTCATATATGGGTGATAAAAATGGCATAGGCTATTTTTTATATACTCATTATTCACTTAGTTTGTCTTTTTCAATTAACGTGGAGTCTATCTTTCTCATCTGACTGGGTTTACGTTGCTTTCATAATCATATGTCAACAAACCACAATAGATGCAGCATAATGTGGCATACAGTGTAAATCTTTAGGTTAATCCTTAACATTTTTTATTATAGTTCATTTGGAATCACTTTGTAACTTGATCATGATTTGTACTAGTGTGTTTTTTTTTCATGATATGCTTAATATTTTACAGCTTGATCTTTTCTCATCTCTTTATTGTAGAGAGAGGATGCTCAACTAGTCAGCCAATGAGATTAGATATACCTTGAGATTAGATATCCTTGATTATAATATTTTTTCTTTAACTTCTTAAAAGAGTTGTCTTATCTGTTTACTTCATTTGAGGAGTCTTAGCAGTTTGGGTGTACTTCTGCTTTCTAAATCTGTAACGAAACTGTTGAGCGTCAATGTTTGTCATGATACTCACTTTGTATGTGGCAACATGTCAAGATAGCCTTGCTTTTGGGGATTTAAGGTACAGCAGTTGCTAAAGGCCTTTCCAGGACTTTGTGCTAAAAGGAATGCTCACCTACTTGTTAGGCTGGATCAATGTGATATTTTTAGACATCTTAGAGTGTCAGACACTTTTATTTTACATCATGTGTTCTGTTTCTGTATAAGTATATATATGTATTTTTAAAAGACAGTTTAGCAAACTCTGGAGAGAGACTTTTAAATATAGCTGGGAAGGAGGGAGAGAGCAGAAGCAAAATCCTCATATTCCTTGATTCAAGAGGACAAGCAGTCACAGATATTGCTTGATAATTTGTATTCAGACCTGTTCCCTATTAATAGATTTCGTGAAAACTTTGAAATCAAATTAATTAACTGCTTTCTGATGCCAGCCCATGTAAAGCTGAAAGATACGTGGCAGTTTGTTTAATGTTGGTCACCTTTGGACAGTGTGTGTGCACAAATGTGCCTAGCTTGCAGCTACCTTCCCAAATTCTCTGGCCTGCCTTCCCAAATTCTCTGGCTTGCAGCCAGCTTCTGGCTCTCTCAGTCCTTGAGGCGGAGGAGAGAAATGGGAGAAGGCTGGTGGCTGGAGGAATTGTTCTGCTGGCCTGCCATTCCCTTCTTGTGTGACTGGTGGTGCATCCGCCAGGTGACCCCATGCAAGTGTCCCTTGTCATATGACGGATGCGTGTCCAGCCCCGAAACAGGAGCCTGCATTCTCCTTGGGTCACAGACAGGCAGCTGCGTGCGTGCCCTGCCATGTGAGTGGAAACACACCTATCTCATTGCCAGTTTATAATTGTTCTCTGTCATTTGAATGGTGTGAACTCATCAGGTGATGAAGAAGTGACTAACTTTTTGATGATGTGATAGACGACATTTTAGAATGGGAAGACCCAGGGGTCTGAGTGCCTCTATGAGAGTCTGTTTGGCCCACCCTGATGCAAAAATGAGGTAGTTCTGTCCTAAGTATGTTTGTTTATTAAGTGCGACTTACAATCACGATATTAAGCCCTGTAAACAACAAAAGCGCTGTGATTTGTTATGATTAGCAGTCTTTAACGCAGCACTTGCTCTGGGCTAAAAATTTACAACATTTTTGAAAAAGCCCATCTGCGTTGTTTCAGCCTTCATTAAAGAAAATAGCCCCAAAGACAAAACAATGAAAAACTTGCAGTGTTTTTTGTTTATAGTCATGGAAGTAAGGAGAACCACAAAATGTTTTAACAATGAAAAGCAAAATAAATCATAACTTTTTTCCTTGTAAAATAAATGTAGATGAAAATGAAATTAAAATGGCTTTTCAGCTTTTGACTGTGGTATGAAATGGCAATTAAGCTTTGAACTGTATGACCCGGTTGAAAAGGACAGAGCTAGACTGTAGCGTGACTTCCTTTTTCTGTCAGTTTGTAACCTGTATTGACAGAGCAATTTGTGAGTGCATCGTATCAATTGGATCTTTCAGTTTGGCAGCTGTTGTTCATTTCTGGAGGCAAATAATTTCTCTGGGGCAGAGAAAGTTAAAATCATGAGCTTTAAGAAACAGAGCAACAAATATGGGTCTTCAAGCTATTGGGCAGTGTAACACACAAGCTTAAAAAAAGTTAAGAGGTGTTGAATAGGTTTCCAAAGTTTATTTCTCTTTGAAATTTTAGTGTTTTCAATGGAAACAGCTGAGTTTCTGCAATGTGTAATACTAAATAGCTGCTCAGTTTGTTAGAAACAAACAATTTATGGAAATAGGTAACTTGTTTTGTTTGTTGTGTGGTAACTGATTAGTAAAAGTGCTTTTAAATCAGAAATCTGTTCAGAGATGTTTTCTTTTTGGAGTTTATCTTTTATTACCTTTTAAATTCCTCAATGGACCAACTGCTACTGAAGCATGAAAGAAACACATCTGCACTGAAGTGCTTGTGACTAGTGGCTTAGACTTTCCTTTTCAGTATAGCATTAAACCAGAGAGGAGAGATCAAATTTTGGATCATCCTGGAGAAGGAAGAGCAAGTAAGTGACTAGAATAGCAGTGAGAAATGGGTAAATTTTGCTGCATCTGACTGAAGTTCACTGTATGAGGGTTGCATCTGTCATACTGAAGTCCTGAGTTCTGTTCTCATTCTAAGGTAAATCCTTTGAGGAATGTCAGAGAAATTGCGTGAACGTTCCCTTATGTTAAGCCAGTGATGAAGCGCTCTCTAACAGCAGGGATTGCTCCTTCCATACTCTTCCACAGTGTGGAAGTGGAGGTAGTGAAGAGGTGATCATAACTTAGATAACTTTCTTGCTTCTTGTCCAGAGGAGCTTAGTATAAGTTACTAATCTCATGTGCATCTGGCACATCCTGAATGGATTTACAATGCTAGATGAGAAGGTGGCTTGAGCAAGATGTATAACATTCTGTGTAACTGTGAGTAGATAAGAAAATCTATGATACAGTAACATGTAATTTTCCAAGTATATTGCTTATTTAGCATCCTGTTGAAGATCATGTGTATATCAGGTCTGTCTTCATATTTTGGCATTGTGGTGAATCAAGCTATATGCCTTCTCTGGACATACGGAAKTAATAGTATTCCATGATGAGAACAGTGCATTCTGTTTGTGACTACCTAAACTCACAGAACTTGTTTTACAATCTCACAGGAGAGGGAAGCCATCCCAGGGATGTCTTCTCTGTAACTGCTGCTGCTGTTTAGAAACAACAAACTTATCAGGAGCTTGTGCATGCTTGCTCTCTTTCTGTCTCTCTTTCCCCCCTCTCCTCCATCTCACTGTCTACTTTTACTGAGAAGAGATGGAGCATCTACTTCAGCCCTGTACCTCTATGGTTGAAAATTCTGCATTATTTCTGCTTTTGAAGTCCAAGCTTTTCCAGAAAAGAACAGATTATGTCAACAATGTACTTAGTCCTCAATTTTTCTATCTACAGTGTATTCTAAGCCAGAAGTGGTAATTCTTTCTTCTGATAACATAATTAAGGAGTATGTGGGGAAAAGAAACAAAGTTATCTCAACATTTGTGTTTGAAAAAAGCTCTGAGAGTCAGTCAAAACCAGAGACAACTGAGTTCTCAGCTGGGTTTTGAGCTTTTCCAAGAAGTAAAGAAGCCCACTGAGTTTAAAGGAAGACAGCTGAGGCAAAGTTCTGTGATTAGTTAGTGTCCAAAGATTACTGTGCAAGCATCGCTCCTTGTTTATAAAAGTGACTTAATTCCTCTAAACTTTCACATATTGCTGCGTAGGTAGAACTTTGAAGCTGCTATCTAATTTTTGAAGTAAATATGTAAAAGTATGAAGGAACAAATATTTAATCAGCATGTCCCTCCCAGACTGAAAGGTTGGTCTGTACTGGAAAATCCTGCTGGGTTTCATTGAGGGAAAAACTGTTGGCGGTTTTGGTTTTTGCCCTCAGTAGTAAGAGTATCGGGTCTTTTGACCTAAGGAAGGTTTTGTGGATGGTCAATGTCTTGGGGTCGTGTGGATCCTCATTTGCCCGCTTGATCGCAAATTACAATCATAGGAATTTATGAAGATGTATAAATATTCTGTGGGTTAGGACAAAATGTTTCCAGGGATGCTTGGTGTATGGCATAGAGGCTGTTGGGGGTGTGTCTGGAGGATTCATTAATACATGTTAAGTGCCTTTCCTTCTGTCCTTTTAAAGAAGGAATGCCATAGAATTGAGTGTGGGTCTCCACCCTTCAGGACTGCTTTGGAAAATGTAGTGGGGAAGATTCTCTGTCTTATGGGGAGGGGGATCAATATCATTCTTCAGAACTCTAGAACACTTTACCAAATGAAGATTTTGCCACATTTTGTGATGACAGCAAGCCAATCTAAACATCTAAATAATAATCTGGTAAATTATTTATAAAGAATGAAACCTTTGTAATAGCTATGCTAGTGTTCTCAAAGAGTAACGTTTGACTTAAATTTGTTTTCTTGCAGTCTTAATATAAAGTGGGATATGTTTCTGTTAACTTCTGTTTTCTAAAGAAAAAAGCAGGCAGTTATGGCTTGCAGTTAGGAAATCCACAGTAAATATTAATTTAATGTTGTTTTAAAATGTAAACTTTTGCATGCAAACATTTGAGTGTTACTTATGTATGCTTTCCCTTATTCACTGAGCAGTTATTATCCATACAGCTGAGAAATTCAAGTTAACAAGCAGGATTTTTTGGTCATATTTCTACCTTTTAGTTTTCAGGATAATTGTGTGTCGATTGGTAACTATAAGAAACTTTTACAGTTAGTTTTGGCAATCATTTTTGTTAACCAAGAAAAAAAATACTGGAGGGGTTACACTCCCCCAAATTCTCAGTCACTGCATTGTTGTTATCCTGTGGAATGGATATTTGCTATGTTACGAAGAACCATGGTAACTTTATGGATTGCTTTGATTCTACATGACTATATAAATGTATTTTCTGTATAAGAATTAAAAATTACAGTGCAGGTTAGAGCTTTAGTTTGTGATTCTACAAGTGCAGGTATGCTTAACTTCAAGTACATGCTTGGGCTTGACTCCTTCAATATGGTTATTGTGCCTACTTAATTGTTTGCAGGATTAAGGCTTTGGATATGAACTTTTAGTCAAGTAGGGAGTTCAGAGACAATGTGAGAACATTTGAAAATACTGTAACCAGAAGTGACCTATGTTAGTAGCTGGGTAGGCGTTACTGCGGAAATAATGAATTTTTGTAACTTCTGAAATAACATGGCAGTAATACACGCATAAAGGCTATTTCCATGTTTTAGCTTTATCCCTTACTTTAGGTGATGGGAAGTAATTGTTATAGTACTGCAATTTATTAGGACTTATGTGGCATAATTAAGTGAGCAAGAATCAAATGTCATTGTAGGATTTGCTGTGCTAAGCGTAAGTAGATCAGAGAACAAATGTATCCCATTTAGAATCTGAAATGTCTGTTAACGATGCTGTGTGTAGGCCTGAAAATAATTTTCATAGTTTCTTCACAGTAGTGTCAGGACAAACTCATTACAGCAGTATTTATCTTTTTTTGAGGTGTACTTTTTTTTTCCTTCTTTATTTAGGTGTTGACACATTTATTTCCCAAACGCTAAAAGGAGAAAATCTATCAAAGAAAGCAAAAGAAAAAAGGGAAGTTCTTCTTAAGAAGATAAAAGATGTTAAGGCAAGGTAAGTGAGCTTCATACCTTTAATATGTTATAAAGTCACTGAAGTTTTTACAATCTTTTAATAACCATTAACAATATTAACAATTAAAAATCTGTCTAGGTCCTGATTTTGTCAAATAACCTGCATGGGTTCAATATTTATATCTTTCTCAAAGCTGCTAGAATTTAGTAAGGAATGGGAACATAAGGATTTGTTCCATTTGAATTGCTGTAATATTGTGAACCCTGATTGCAAGCTGGTAGGGTAGAGCTTGCCTTCACCTCTGCTTTGGTAAGATTCATTAAAATATGAGAAATATAATGCATTGAGAATACGAATAAGCTTCCTGTCGCCATACTCAGCTGGTGTAAAACAGCATAATTCAATGCTGACTTTGCTTTGCTATATGTACTGTGGTTTAGCTCTGTCAGTAATAGAAAATTGAAACATAACTGGAAACTATAGATCATAAGTTTGTTTCAGCAGTGTTAAAATAGTGAAGTACTATGACAGACCAAGCAGAGGGCTGTGTTGTTTTTTTTTTTTAATATCAGGTATGATTTGAGACTCTGTTCTATTGTGTTTTAATTTCCATCAAACAATTCAGCTAAAGAGATTCAGCAGTAATTTTATTTGTGGTACAAAATTTTTTTTGCAGAATCTCTTTTCTTACAACTCCAATCAACTAGGATATAATCTGGTACTTGCTGTTCTTTTCCCATTGTTGTTTCCAAAGTGTTTTTCTACTGGTCACTCCCTTTGGATATCTCCTAACCTTTACTTTGATGACATGCTCCTGCCTCTGTGGCAACTTGTTTACAGTTTCAAAGACAGCACAATCATCTGGTGAAGGCATCATTCTTTGAGGGAAGACAGGAGTTGTGTCCCAAAACCTTGTAATTGAAGATTTGTGTGCCTTTAATTCAGGCTGTAAATGCTTAGGGAACTTTTTTTTTTTTTTAAAGGAACGGGGATTTTCTTTCTCTTTTTTTTTTGTGCTTTCCCTTCTGGATTATTAAGCTAACTGGGACTGCACTGGGACTTGCAGGTACAGCACTGCTGACTTCTTTCTTCAGTCTTATGACTCAACTATGTTTTTTTGGATGATGAAATATCAAAGGAGGGAAGCTGCAGTTATGAGCGCAGTTGACACAGAATCCTTTGCTATTCACTTCCATGGCCCCATGATTTCACGTCTTATTTTAATTTCTAATTCCTTCCTTGTCTCCTGTAATATTATTCACTGTTAACAGCGTTTTGCTTTTCATGCAGGCTACAAAATATATGCACTTTGTAGTCGTCTTTGATTTTCGCATCCCACATATCAGGCTGTGCCGAACTATTACTGCTACTTGCTATGCAGGATTTCTTAGATCTGGCCTTTTATCTCTGTTTGCATTTCTCAGTTTCTTATCCCTAGACCCTTGCTGTCTCTCCTGCTCATTACTTGTAAGCATCTCCTTACCGACTAGCCTGATACACGCATTACTGCTTGTTGTCCATAAATATGGTCTTGGTAGCTGCATTTTATCTGCCAGTTATTTCTGGTGAAATCCTTTTCTTTTTGCATAAACTCTAGTTCATGCATGCCTCTTGAGATGCCATTTTACATAACTCTGTTATTTATCTTTATACATCAAACTGTATTCTATGATTATTTTTGTTTCTGAAATATCAAGATTTAGCTCTGAAGAAACAGTATTTTTTTTCCCTCTGGGATGATAGAATTTTATTTTTTTTTTAGGCATTAAATAAGTTGAGATCATCTTATTTGAAAATTATTTATTTATTTATGATTGATTATTAATACTTTTTTCATTTGGATTTGATAAATTACTGCAAATAAAACCACTATTTGTGGATTTTTTCCTGCTGACCTACCGTGTTATTTTTAAAGTATGGTTCGTGGCTTTTACTTGTGCACAAACTTTTTGAAATATCTTAACATTTAGAAGGTTTACTAAAATTAAAGTTGCTTTTGTATGTTTATACCTTAAAATATCTGAGTAGATGTATATTCTAGAAAAGGCTGCTCTGTCTGAGTTTGGTTTTGTTCAAATCATCTTTGAAGTGATGGGGGGTTCTCTCAACAGCAAAGGCAAAAGAGAAGCTGAGTAAATATTTTAGCCAAAAATAAAGACTTAAAAATGATTACAGAAAACTTGCAGCGCTAGGTTTCAACTACAAAACTTGTTGAAAACTAGTAATTGTTTTATGCTATGTTCTAGTACCGCGGATTTGCGGGTGTGCGTTGCTTTATGTTGTTTCTTCTTCTTTCTGCAGTTATCCTCAAGAATTCCAGGATAAAGGTAAGTCTCACGCATTATTCCCCCCGCCCCCCCGCCCCGGCTCGGGTGTGTCTCTGCCCGCTGTCAGGCTGCGGCCGCGTGCCCCGAGGGGCTGGCGGCGGCGGCGGCGGCGCGGGGCTCGGCCCGGTTCCTCTCGAGGCCGAGGGGGCTGGCTCCCCCTGCTGAGGAAAGCGGGGAAAGCTGCCCGGTGGCAAAGTTCTCGCGAAATCATCGCGCAAAGCTAGGTCCCGTTTCCTTCATGAGACCCATCTGAGGACGCTTACTGATGAAAAGGTTCGTTTAGAAGTATAGTTCAGAATGTAACATAAATGGAGCTTGTTATGTCTGGCTTAATTAGCAATAGCGTAGGATTGCGAAAGACCATGCGATGCAGGGTTTTTTTTTTTCAGAGGAAGTGTATGCAAAGCAGCTTGTTTAGGAGATAAAATTTTAATAGCGATAACTTATTTTAGCCTTTTTTCTTAACGCTGCAAAAGCCTTCAATTCCATAGTGATGTTTCTTCAAGCTTTTAATGGGATCATCTAGTGGCGATATGACATTGGCTTTCGATCCGCGCTGAATGAATGTTTTCGTAGTGCAGCGGGAGCTCAGACCTTTAGTTGGAGAGGAGACGATTTAGTGTGCAAGTAATGAAAGCTGAAGTGTGGGTTATCTATTGTCTTCTAGTGGAGTTAAAACAAAGCTGCAGACTTTAGTTTAGAAAAGACTGAGGAGTTTGTAGCTACAGTGTTCTGTTATGGAACTAAACCTGGAAGGGCTCTTATTTCCATGATGCTAATTCTTGAGGTCATGACCTATAGCCTGTGGATGCTGGTATGAGGGTCACAGTGCGAGGTCAAAAAAGCCTATGCAAAACTTCACTTTTTGCAGTGGTTGAAGAACTGTCTGTTTCTGGACAAGGAGGCTACAGCGTGCCTCCTGATAAAGTGAAAATATGTAAGTCGTGTTAGGCAAGTAACATTATAACAAGGTACAAGTTCATACATTTCTTATCCCTGTTTAAGTCAAGTTATATATAGCAATAACAGTTCAACTGAAAGAGAAAATACAACTTGAAACTTCCCCAAAATTGCCAAGATTTTGTAAACTCGAACTATGTGATTCTTTAAAAATGGTATTAAAATAATTTGCTATTTTTTCATATTGCATCTCAGCACCCCTACTGAAGTTAAAATGTAGTTTCCCTCCTCTCCTCACTGTCCTACAGAATTAAGGGTGGAAAAGCCAAATGTTATTTTATTAGGAAGATGACAAACATGAAATTAGGTGGGATGGTTGTTTCATTGCAAATGCATCTGACTTTCCAGAGAGCATGTTTTTGAAGACTTAATAACTTTCTGAGGCTATGACTTTCTAATAAACATGAGAGTTCTCTACAGAGAGCAGAGTTTGCATTTATTGCTTTGCTTTTTTTTGAAGGTCAAGAATATTCTAGTCTATTTACTTTCTTCATTGGCAATTTGATTCAGAATTTCTGTTTTGATTCAACAAATTATTAATAAAGATGAGATTTCATTATCTCCAGTAAAATGGATGATTTAATTGATATAGTCTGTAATTGTTACCATATAACTTGCTCTGATTTCTGTGAAAATTGTATTCAGTCTTATTCTTTTTATTAGAATACATTTGCTTCTTAAGAAGGATATATTKCCCTTTTTTTTTTTTTTTTTAATTTTCATTATGTGTCTCTGGTTCAGATTGTAAAACTATGTACAGATGGTGAAGCTTGCGAATGCTGACACTTTAGTTTTCTTTCAGTATTTGTCAACAAAATGAGCGGGCTCTAAAGTTATACGATTGTTCTCTGCAAGTGAGGATAAATTTGTCCAAATTCATGTGCATTTGCATGCATGAACATGAAAAATTAATGAGAAATGGGAGCCTGCACTTATTTGCAAAATATTTGAGGGAATGTGGTTCAGTGGTATAAGTTGTTGGTATCATTTCCAGAGTTCAAGAAGTGTGTGCTAAACTTTATGTGGTTGTGTCATTCTTACTTCAGGCCTGTACAAATTAGGCGTGACTTGTGTAGGTGTAGAACAAAGGACCCACATGGAGGTAAGCAGTCAGATTCTTGGCCAGCTACTAGTGTAACAAAGCAGCGGCAGCAGCTGAGTGAGGTCAACTTTTGTGCCCATTCATACCTCTGCACACCTAGACATTTGAAAAATGGAAAATTTGAGAAAAGATTAAAACTGAGGTGGCAGTGATAGTCAGACATTTTCCTGTTCCTCCCCCCTCCAGAGAAAGAAGAAATATCCCAAAATATAAGGTGGAAAGAGAATATCTTTTAGGAAAAAAGGAGGGGTGGAAGCAGAAATGTGGAAACTGCACTGAAACAAACTAGGAAGAATATAAACTACTGTGCACATTTAAACTTCATATTTGCTCTTCCTTGTTTTGCAGTAGCAGTTACTCCATTTTTTTGGAATGCAAATAAAGTAATCTTTATTGTAGCTGAAAGGAAAGGTGAAGAATGATTCATACTATGATCCGTATTATCATGGTATAGTAATTATCATACTACGTTAAGTATACTATATCATCTGTTTTCAAGAATCTTGTGAGTTGTGATCTGTCACCCTTCCAGAGGCATCCAGAAGAATCTTCTGGAGGCCAAAAGAAGTAGACTAACACTTTCAAAATTCATATATTTCCTGTATAACATAGCGAAACTTGACTCCGTTCTCTCAAACAGCAGCTCCTTCAGCTTGTGAGTTGTTCCATAAGTATGCTTTGTGGGCATCAGCTTGTCACTCCACTCTTTCATCATTGCATGTTCTTGAAGTTCCACTGGCTTTGCATGTAGTGACTAGTCAGTTTGACCAAGGTATTGTATGTGAACTCTTGTTGTATGGGCTTTGGCCACTAGCATAAAGATAAGGCAAGGCGGTTTAAAAGAAGAATAAAAAAAAAAAAATTGAAGAGCATGTGCACAGCTAGAACCAGGCTCCTTAAAACCAAAATCATCCATGTGCATATCTCTTAACTTTCAGAAAGTGCATACATGCTTCTTTGCAATCAGATTAATGAACTTGAGAACTTTCTTGCATCCTCTTAAAAATAAGCCTTCTTATGTTGTCTGTCAGGTCAGCAAATATGCTGGCAAAAGCATCTTTTGTGTCAACACACTGAAAAACGAAGCTTTTTAGGGGAAGTGGGTACATGTGAAAATTCAAGACACAATTCATTGTACAGGAAAACTTAATTCTCATGTGTGATGTGTTTATCTGATTTTACACTGACTTTTACAGTTGAGTGTAATGTTGATTTACGGACAAAGAAAGTGCATGTTGTTCTTATGACCAAAAATGTACAATTATATTAATATCCAAACCACTAATCTTTCCACAAAATTGTGTTTTTTTTTACTGAGTTACGTTATTAAATTTTTATTATTTTTATTTTATTCTTAAATTAAGGAACTCAGTAGAAATGTCTTTTTCTCTTAGACAGTGCTGCTTTTTTTTTCTTTTCATTTGAAATATTTGACTCTTCATCTCAGCAGTTTAAGCAAAATCAAAAAGCCATTGTCACACTCAAGGTGACCTGTTCTAGGTCTTAGAATTGGGAAGTAACTTGAAAACTAAGATAATTTTCATGCAAATTGGATTAATTTTTTGTAAGACTAGTATTACTCTAAGGATATAAAAGTCTGGACTTTGTCAAAGATTCTGAGTTAATACAGTTTTTGGCATTTCTCTGTTTTGAGATTAATTGAATCAATACCATGGCTGCCAAAATGTTTAGTTAAAAGAACCTTGTTTTCAATTTATGCTAAAAATAGTGCTAAAGTTGGCAGAAGCACTGTAAGCCCTCAAAACTGTATTTGTGTTTGAAGCTCACTTGCCATCTGTTCTTTGCATTTATTTTAGTAAAATATATATTTTTAATCACTTTTCACAAAAGATTCTGGCTCAGTGTTGAAAGTGAGACACCAAAACTACTAGCCAAATCGAGTCATAATATGGGAATTTGCAGAACAAGTTCCCCATAAAGCACTCAATACACCTTATATCTGATCTGCAACACACGACTTTGGCACTATTTATGCAGAAAAGTATGATTTGACATTTGCTGAACTACCACTTTTGAGTCTGATAAAAAACAACGAAGGTCCACTTTTCATTTCGCTGTAGTATAATAGAAGATAAACCTGTGTTTCTACAGCATCGGTGTTCTTCTCTTTGTAATTATTGGGAGCACCTGTGGGAAACCTTTAAATGACTCAGATACCTCTTTGGCTCTTGGCAGAGCATTGAGTGTCTGGAGCCTGAGACATCTGCTTCCTGGAAATAGTCAAGGATTTGTATTTTCTGTTTTTTTTTTCTGTTCTGTGTGGAGGTGATACTTTTTTGCCTTTATACACTCCATTTTTCTGGAAATGGCAGCAGGGAGGAGTCTTTTTGGACTTGAGAAGGGAGGCAGTAGCTTGTGGTCATCAGAGGATGCGAGTTCTACATTTTAACACACTTGAGCTTTCAGTCAGGAGCATAAATACATTGTTAGTATTTAACCATAAATGGGAAAGACACACCTTAGTTGTTGCATAGTCCTTTGAGGATCATCATGACGTATTTCTGGAGAGACCATCAGATGCATTAGAAGTGTGCCAAATACCACTCTATCCTGGAAGTCTGGAGGGTTTCATTGTAGGCAAGTCAGTGTGTTGTTCCTTTCAGCTGCGTGCAGCTGTTATCTGTGACGTGTCCGTGCCAAGTGCAATTTCAAGCAGCACAAGATACAGCCACCAGTGCAGCATAAATTGGTCTTATCCTGATGTGCATCATCAGAACAAGAGGCAGCTCAGCAAGTAAAATTTATGTTGCTTTTCTTGCTTGAAACATATTTGCTTACAAACCCAATGCTGTTTCAGTATTGTTTTAACAAATGGCTGCTAAAGAATTCTTACTTGACCTTTACAAAACACACCATTAAAAACCATCATGTTAATACGAGACTCTAGAAGACTCTACAGGAATGAGTGTGTTGGAGCAGATTGCATGGCAAAGCATACATCGAGAAAGTGGCTGTCAGAAGAATCTAGTCTTGCAAGATGACTGGCGGCTTGCGTTAGTAGCATCTTAAAAAATCAGCTGCAGCTATCAAGAGGCTAAAGTACACCTGTGCCAGCTTGAAAGCAACTTTGTCTGGTTATTTTTGTGAAAAACTGTGTAGTGAGGACCTTGCATTTATGTGCTTGGTGGCTTCATCCAGTTCTTTGTTTGGTGGGTTCTTAGTGGAGCAGAGATTGGACAGGAGGAAGTGATTTCAACCTGCTGTGACTTGGGACCTCCCAAAATGGCAAGAAGTTTTGACCTGCATGTCTTTTTTATTTTTGTGAGTTGTTTTATTTTGCTTATACTTGAGCAATTTTAATGCATCACTGTGTCTAGACTTTTTTAGAAATAAAATGAAAGTGTTTAGTGATCTGGGTATGCTGAGCTAGCAAGTCTCTTTTGGAGGCATTGGCTGAAACATCTTGCTTGCTCTGTTTTAGATTTAGTGGCTGAAGCAGTATCTTTAATGCTTAGGAATTCATTACTATAATCACACTATTGCAGAAGAAATTGAATTCCTGGGGGAAAAGAATTGTCTGGATTTTTTTTTTTTTAAACTGGATTCTTACAAAATAATATGGTCCTGTTCATTATATTCAGCTGGTACCAACTAAATCTGTTGGAAGTCTTCAGAATAGGGGGCAGGGACTGAAATGCAGCATTTATTACAATGAAGAGAGTTTGTCTTTTATGCTCCAGTCCTAATGTGGTACACTTACCCTTTGGTATGCAGTATTTCCTAAATCAATAAATAAGCTGTAATGGAAAAGGTAGCATTTAATAAGGAAAGACATTGTATGTTTTTTTTACAGATAACATAAAATATTTATTCTGCTATCAAACCTATAAGAGGTTAGTTTAAATTGCAGAAACTGGAGAATAGGGTCAGTTCATATACATATTTTTGTTATTGTTGTAACTGTTAACTATCTACTGTTAATTAAACTTTTTTCCCAACTTCCAGATAAATCATACGGTATTCTGGGGAAACAAGAAACTATATTAATGAACATCAACTCCTTAATTATCCTTGTGACTACATAACAGGGACACATTCATGTGATTTCTTTGTGCAGTAACTTTTGCAAAGAAGTATTTTTAAACTGATCATTAATTTTATGACCGCAGAAATGAGATGCAAAATTTATGCTGTTGTCATTGGCACAGGTTCAAGGCACTACTGACATTATGTGTGATTGTAATGGAATGGCTGCCAACTAATGAGTCTATAGACATTTCGTTTGAGCATGCTTTGCTTTTAGATGTCTGATTAGGCAGTAATGCCTTCAATTATGCCTGCAAATTGTATTGGATACATTTACCTGATGCCCATTGTTGCTTTGTAGTTCGGTTTTCTATTACATAAATGCAAGTTGAATGCTTTTCTTTAATTTATTGATGCTTTTCGGGTGTATTTTTAGGTACTTGGCACCTGAAGAGAGTAGTGGCTTGTGCTGCTCAACACTGACTCCTCTGACTGTTCAAGGAGTAACACACGTAGCTTCAAATGCAATTCTATCTAGTCCTCCTCAGTAGGTGGAGTATAAACTTCAGTGCAACACCTTGATGGAGGAGCATGTGAAGCAAAGAAAGGGCAGAGATTGCTCTGAGTGGGAATGCAGGAGACCCCACAGAATCAACAGGAAGCCTCTCTATGAACTGTCAGGAGCAATATCCTTATATAGTAATAGCATACGCTCCTAAGATGTCTTTTAACCCTGCCAGAATTAGGAGGCAAAAACCCAAGGTTGATACTAGCCTGTAGTCATTCTTCTATGTGAGCACATAACAACGTTGTGAAACGCTGCCTGTTCAAGCTCCAGAGCACACTGAGTCAGCTCTCCTATCAAAATGCCTGCAGTTCTTCTATACAAATTAGATGATTTAAGGATTGCATTTCAGTGTGTAATATACATTTATTGAATCTAAAATAAAAAATGGAAGATTTTTATTTTAATCTAGCCCTGCAGGGCTACAAGTTGCTTGTAGCTGTATTTCGTGTCTGTGACCTATTCTCCACATTTTTTACATAAAAAAGTGTGGGTACCTAAACATACTATTGTAGGGATCTGTATATTTGTTCTGATTGTCTTTCTCAGTGAGTTTTTTCCCATGGAAGTCTTCGAGCCTTTGTTTAGGGTTTAACGTCTAGAGAATGCTTTGAAGACTATAAACTCTCTAAAAGCACTGAGCTTGTAACTTCTTTCTTCATAATACCTCAACAATTTTTTTGTTTTGTTTTAGGAGTATTTTGAACTTCGATATTGTAGACTTAGGACAGATACTTGTTTTATTGTAAGTCTACATTTGGTGTGACCGTGTTTTTTGTTGTTTCAAATACAGTATATACGTCGGATATGTACATGGTGTGCCCTAAATATGTAGATAGGTATTAAAAAGCCCCTTGTTTCTAGATCATCTGGCTTTTATATGAATGCAGAGCACAAAGGTTACTGAATTTGAAATCCCTAGCATAATTAGAAAATGATAGTATTGTGACTTAATGGAAGAGCAGGGTAACAATGCAGCTATGCAAACTTAAATAAGGAATCACAACTTCTCTGAAAGAGATTATGTATAGCTCAGTGGGGCAAAATTCTCTGGAGATGTTCTTCCTATGTGTGTACTCGCCTATTTTCATCCGCAAGTGCTACTCATTTAGAGATACTTAGGTTTACCCTTACTATTCAGCCCATGAATTTTGAGTGCTGGAGTGTGGTGTTTATGGAAATGTTTTCCTCTAGAAATAGAGCCTAATATTTTGAATTTACGCTGGCACCTTCATGAGGGTTAAATGATAGTACATTTATGCATAGCTGAGAAGAGGACATTTTCTACTGACAACCAGGGCATTGGAGGTGTATGTATATATGTGTGTGTGTATATATATATATATATATATATATAAAAAACACGTATATATGTATATAACATGTATATATATACACGTATGTTCTGTGCATTCTAGTACTAGTAAAAGTGTAGGACAGGAAAAGAGTGGAACAACTTTTCATATTGTATAGGTTGTGAATATCATGTCTGCTCTTTTTATATGGAGTCTATCATCTAGTAAATATATATATATATAGACAGAGACAGGCAACTGGTCTCTGGCATGTAAGTGTGAAAGATGATCATGCAGGTTGTAAATATGGCATAATATTTTCTGTTCATGTGCTATCTGCTCTCTGGTTTTCTGTCTGGAGGAAGAGGTGAATCCTGGAGAGGGATAATTTACTTTTGATTGGTTTGACAGGTGTGATGAAATGCAAATATTTTGATCAGATTAACACGATGGCTGGAGTGCTACTGGAAGATGGCCATATCAGAAATAGATTGGAGTCAGGTTCAGATTCAAAGCAGTTGTTATATGGCATGGGAGCTTGAATGGAAGCTTCCCCAAGAAAAGCATACTAAATTGATGAAGGGAAAACCAATTTGGTATTCAACAGTCTTGGGATGTAAAAGAACTCCAGCAAAG
The DNA here is from genome assembly GCA_030449065.1 of Oceanodroma leucorhoa. Taxonomy (NCBI): domain Eukaryota; kingdom Metazoa; phylum Chordata; class Aves; order Procellariiformes; genus Oceanodroma; species Oceanodroma leucorhoa. The sequence continues at coordinate 5,380,511 of JASVER010000033.1, read as the reverse complement.
CAAAAATCAGGCTTTGTTGTCTTATCTGCATAGAAAACTTGCTGTTCTTTGCCAACAACTATGGTGCTTTTTGGGCACGGACGCTGATTTTTCCATGATTTTCCATTATTAAATGGGAAGCAAAGAGGTAAAACTCTCAGCCATGGACAGACAGTCCTACTGATGAATGTTATTCATATGTCTGTGGAGAAGAATATTTTCACTATGCATGGGGTTTATTTTGGATTCTGAGAAATTTGTTATCTGATACAGTGCTCTAAAAAGGAACACACGAGTAGAGAAGCATGTCTTGAGGTCTCTGGAAAGCTTTCTGCATATGAATATACCAAAAGACAATGCTTGAGAAATTTAACTTTATATGCTTTTCAAGAAAATTGAGGGTCATTTGAACTGTTGGAGCATCAGCTTTATGATTTTGGTTTGGTGATTTTTATCATATTTAATTATTGGATTTTCCTCCTTCATCAAGACTTGATTTTTTTTTTTAAAAGGAACAATGTATCTTATGTTTTTTTTCCACCTCTTCTTTGCCTAGATGGTATTAAAAAAAGAAAATCTTAGAAAAGATAGTGAGTTTTGGGAGGGAGAACTTAAACTTTGGCTAATTAAACGAAAGCCTCGACTAATATTGATTTCACTTTACCTTTCCCAGACCTTCACACTTAAGGTACTCTGATCAGTGTGGTGCATAGATTAGCTAATAATGTAGATTTTGTATATATTGTAGTAGGGCTCTCAGCTGTGTAAGAAACTCATCAACAGAATGCTGCATTAAGCCGCAGGTTCAGGCCAGGTGCTGTCAGAAGGCGATTCCATTTTTAGTTTCACGGGAGGAATGCACATGCACATGCAACGTTTGCAAAGTAGCGCCTAATTATGGTGAAGAAAACCGAAAGTGGGCAGAGGGCGACAAACTGCTGCCGAGAGTAGTTTGGCAGTTCCTTGGAGGGAAGTTGCTGCAGCTCCTTCCTGCTCTCGGACAGGCAGAACTTGGGAGCTTGGGGCTGCCCGTTTCTCCTCCTGCCAGCGTTTTCCCTTGGCCACCTCTCTGCTGCGGTGTGTGTTCCCCCGCCCCGGTGTGAGAAGCTGTCAGGGGTGCAGCGCTGGGAGCGGGTTCACTGTAGGACAGCATTTAGGGAAGCCCCTGCAGCCGCAGGTACGCGGCCGGTTGGAAGGTAGCCCTCGAACAGCAGCGCTCACAGCTGCACTTCAACGTACGAGGTGCGTGTTACCAGAGTCCCTGAGAAATGGGGTTTTTTCTCTTTCAGGTGGGGATTGGTATCCTCCTCACTAATGAAAATACTTGTCTTTGGATTCTGTCTGTGTTTATACGATAGGCTATTTTAACTAGCAATGTATTTTTGACTTTCACAGAATTGGAAGATGAGGAGGAGTCTGAGGGCTCTTTTTCTTCGCCTCCTGATAGTGTCTCAATAGCATCTGACCGATATGATAAAGAGGATGAAGCACCTTCTGATGGTATGTGACACTGTTTACCTTAGAACGTACTAGATTTGCCAGTTTGCCACAAACTCATGTAGTCGGATCCTCGTGATGCGAATGTTAGTGTTGGAAATCAGATAAACAGATAAGCATCACAGCTGGACAGTTTTCTTACCTTTACAAGAACCTTTAAAGGAACTGAAGAGCTCTCTCTAGTGGTCCTAGAGCATAGTGAAGCTGTCTGAAATTTACATGTTTTTTTTTAAACTCATGTTTTTTCATAACAAAGCATCTTCTGTAGATGCATATGTTTTTAAAGATAGATCAGTGGCTAAAAAGTGTGAATATTTGTAGTAACAAATTGTTTGTTAATTCAACATTATCAGATTCTTGCTTAATTTTATTGTGCTGCTTAATGGCTTACTGTATTATTTATCTAATAAATAATGAAACAGTTTACGTGATTGATATTTTTCTGCAAACTCCATGCAGAATAGGTTCATAAAATATTAAATTAATTATTCCTTCAATGTTTCCTTCCATTAAGACAGTCTCTTGTAGAATGTTTTCATTATATAAATTTTAAATTTGAGTTCGCATTTTAAAAAAAAATCTAGGCTCCATAGCTGTTTTCCATGTTGTTTTATTTCGTATTCATTAAATTTAATGCTAAATGTGACTGTTCTGAAGACATGAACAATTGAATATTTCAACAGTTAACAAGCTTGCTTTAGCATAGTGTCCATATTTTTGAGATTTGTTTATTGTATACATAATATAAATACCTTCTATGGGTAATATATGACAATAAATTAAGTATACGTACAAATAAATTAACGATGTATATTAATTTGTGGCACTAGAAGTTAGATAGACTTACTAGTGAATGATGTTTTCTGACATGATATGATGATCAAACTGTGCAGCTCCATCTAGAAATACAATTGCTGAATGAAAATATGCTTCCTGCAACATAGCACTCCACATTTTATGTTATCCAGATTATTCCCTTTGGAAACATAAATTGCTTTTATGAGGTATAAAATTATGTCTATTGCAGAACAGGGATAAGTCAAGTACATGCATAAGTGATAAACCTTCTAACCACTGATTCAGAATAACGCGTTTTTTTTTTTATATCCAGAACGCTGTAGAATGTGTAACAATCATAATCACACTTTTTTTTTTTTTTTTTTTTTTATATTGAGCTTGCTGCATTTTGGCAATGTGACCTTCTATTAAAAAAATAAAAACAAGCCTTTATGCTTTCTGGTTGAAATGTAATTATCAGTCAAATTGAATACGGTTTTTTAGAAAACCCAAGCTAATTTTCCAAACTACAGATGAATGCAACTTTCCGTGTATTTATTTTTGCTTACAAACATAATCTTAACGTTATTTCTAATTGTAACTTAATAACATGGTACTGATTGCATAAAGGGTATGTGACAAAATTGTATGACTGTTTAATAGGAGATATGATTATAGATTCATTTCAAAAGAGTTAATCAGGAAAAAAGTGATAATGTTCCTAAACCTAAATAATGAATGGCTGAAGAATGCTGATACAAGAGTATATGAACTACTGTATGAGTTTGTACAGATGGGTGACTAATTTTTAGTCTGTTTTGGAAGTTACAATTATGAGAGTAGGTATAATAGCTGCCCAACATTATCTTGGCTAATTCATTCCAGTTTAGGTAGAAATATAGTGGGTGCGATTCTGTTATATTTGATTTTATGTCACTGGTCTTTCTACATTTTATGATAAATGCTCTTTAATTAATGCAGCACAAAGAAAAGTTGAGAAAAGGTGGTGGATTTTGATCTGTAAATACTTTCGTTTATTGGAGGAGTGTTCTGTTTTCCTCTTTGAATGTCCATTATGTCATTCTAAGACCATTTTGATTTTCACATATATCGTCCATCATTCAAGTCTAGCCACCTAGACTATGTATGAAAATGTATGTTGGGAGAATCTTCTAAGAGGTGGATTGATCCTCAGAGGTGCCATTTGTTTCAGTTCTCATAGGCATGAATGGGTTTGTTGAAGCTTAATACTGTATTTTTGTTTTTTAGCAGGCTGTTAATGTTCAACATTTAAATCCTACTCAAGAAGCTGGATCCGTAAGGTAGATGTTTGATCCTACATGGTTACCAGTTTAGTTCAGTAGGGCTCTGTGCAGGTGTAAAACCTCATTTGTGTAGGATCAAGGGTCTCAGCATTAACAGAGGGGCCTAACTGTAGGTAACCAAATTGAGGTATTCTTTATTTATATTTGAGTCCATTAATATTTTTATGTAAAACCTTTTATATACATTTTCTGCTAAAAAACCCAAAACAAACAAAACATGCATTTACCTTTATATACTTAAGTTAGACTGCAAGGTTTGTACGACTTCTGAAAGTGTCACTGTTTGACTTTGCAGTGTTACTGTCAAAATGTAATTTGTGAAGGCACCCGCTTGGTAACAGATAAAGAATTAGTGTATTATGTGTACATTACAGTCATTGTAAAATCCTGGAGTTTTTGTGTGACCTTTGTCTAAATGGTGTATTAATTACAAGAGAGATAATCCATTTAACAATAAGTATGGGATAACTAAATTAACACAGGTCACCTAAAGGCCTTTTGTCAAATCTGATTGTTATGTTGTCCTTTTGACTTTTACCTTATGGTAGGCACTAACAGAGTATCTAAACTTTGATGGATTATAAACTCTAAACATGATATGTATTTTTCATAATGCTAATGTAATTTTCTAGGTACTGAAAAGGTCAAACCCCCATGTCTCTGTGTGCATTCTAAGTCTGTCTTTCCTTTTAATATTTCTTTTTCTCTGTTCCTCTGGTTCAAAAGTTCACTCAGTTCCCAAATGGCCACCTAATTTTCCAGTTATTCCCTCAAGCCATATGTGTTTTGGTTTCTTTATGGTTTATTAGGTACTGTAGGAAAGTAGCATAAGTTATATCTTCTAATGAAATTCAAGCACACTTCAGTGATGCTTTGACTTGATTGCTGGCAGCAATTAAATCACAACGAAGGAGAATGATGCATAGGCTTACATGTCCAGACACCCTACAGAAATTGGAAAAGGGATAAAACACAACAAAGCCCCCAAATAAAATAACAAACCCAAAACCAAGACAGACAAAACAAAACAGCACTGCCAGGCACTCCTTTCTTAACTTGATTTTTTTTTTTTTTTTTTTATTGGCTAACAGCCTGATTGATAGCAAAATCATAACTTGCTGTATGCTAACAGGCAGAGTTCACTTGTAGGTTATTGTGATCTGATAAAGGGTTAGATGGAGTTTTGATTTTCGCATTGGTCCTTGGTGCACCAGATTAATGGAATTTCAATGAGAGACTGGAGTAGTCACAGCTTTGTCAGAAAAACAGATGGAGATTCTATAGCCATGTCTGCTCATTAATACCAGTTGCCTGAAAGGTGTACTACTTCTCTATACAAAAGACTCAACATAATTGATTTTTGAGCGGCGTATTTTTTCACTTATTGATGACTAGGTTTCTTGCAACTTAAATGACAGGTTTTTGTATAGTACATTGTATAACAATGTTATGTCTTGTAAATTCTTACTCCCCTTCCATCTGTATTTTGAAGAATATGTGTAGTGTAAAATATAAGTCTTGATCAGTTAAAAACCAAAGCATACCAAAATATTTAAAAATTGAAATAGTAAGACCTTCTTTAAAGTTGGTAACAAACATATTTTTGGTTGAAACATTAACGGGGAAGAAGTTACTGGTTTTCATTTAGTTTTCAGGTTTCTTAGGATGGTATTAAATCCAGGTTCAATGCCATGCTGATACTTTCCTGTTTAACAGTGTAATCTTCTTTTATGATCTCAAGGGATTTTTTTTAACAGTAAAATATTTTGGTTTATGGTATGGTAACTTGATTCCGTAATAGGAAATGCCATTGGTATTAAAGGAACAAACTTTCTGACTTTGTAAGTACTGTGAGTGAAGCGACCACTTCTGAAGAAGATACGTCTGTTTAGCTCTGCAGGGAATATGTGATTATGTAATTACTGGATCTAAAAAGATCACAGTGAATGCTGTGATAAAATAATTTAGATCATCATTGTTTCTGTGGAAGGTCTAGAAATGTTGCCTTGAGCACGTAAGGATGAAAGAAGTACTAAAAATGTGTCTGGGGACTTGTATGCTCTTCAAATTGTCATATTTGGCTATAGCTTATGAATAAAATATACTTTTTAGTAGAAAATTGTTAAATAGGGTGAGAATCTCATAGTAAAAATTCCCCATAGTTGAAGCGGAGGAAGGTGGGGCCTAAGCAAGCGAAATAGGACATTTGGAGAACTTTGAGGAATCAGAATAAATGAAGGGGTTATGCTTTAATTATTTGTCATCAGAGTGCAGTCTTGAAAATAAGCAGAATTTTTTGCTCCCTGCAACATGCTTTTCTTGGTATAAGTTTTGGATGGAACAACAGGTTTTAGCACTTTGTTTTCATGCAGCTCCTCTGGAAAAGCTCTATACAAGTCTTTGCAGGCTTGAGTCAACTATTTTATATGATCTATAGTATTTCCTTTGCATGAACGTCACATTTTGCATTTTGATTGATAAAGTGAGAATGAAAAATTGTGTGACTAAATTTTACATGCTGCTTCTTTTGACATTTTAAGTCTCAAATACAAGTACTGATTAAGTATCTATCTTTTTTTTTTTCTTTTTTTCCCTATTTGGTAGGCATAAATGTTTGAATATTGTCACTGAAGAAGGGTAGAGTTCAGCATAAGACCTTATCTTTATGTATAATGCATATACAAGTATTTTCCCACCTTCTTCAACTACATTCCTACTGAGTTTATTTTTGAGGCACTATACCAAACCAAAAACTGTGTTCCATCACTAAGCCAGTTAAGCAGTATTGGCAACTAAGTTAGCAAAGACTGGAGAATGGAAAATGCAGCTAGGATTTTTCTGTCCTCTTCTCTCTCCTTTTGCCTTTCCTATCCCCCCAGTCGTGTGTTGGTTTACCACTATTTTAGTATCATAACCATGTACATGGAGAGGATGTTTGGTTGTCTTGGGATGACAGCACTGGAAGTTTACCTGAGTTGTTCTAGGAGATTAGTTATTTGCTTTGCAGTACTGGAGAGAGTTCCAAACTAAGTGCCTGAGAGTCATTAAAAAAAGTGAGAAACTTCTTTATTTGTCTTGTTTTTCTCATAGGTAGATCATTTTGAAGGCAGAAAAACATGTATTTTCTTATTCCTTATATTTCTTTCAATATTCAAGCTTGATTAAAAAAGATCATATTGAGGAGAGGTGAGGTCTAGGTTTACTGGGACACTTAATCTTTGGTGAGAAAAGGTGACTTCTACTTCATGCTCTTATTGGGAGCTGGCAGGAGGGCAATAGTGTCAGTACCATGGGAAATGGGCAAAGACTGGACTTTGGCATGCCAACTTTGTTTTGAGAGGATGCTAGTTAGTGTCAGAATTGTGACTGGGAAATAATGTAATTTGCTATTTTGTTATATGTAGGTAATTCTATGTTTTCATCAACAGTTTAATAGACGCTTTTGCTGTGTCTGAACAGGTGTTGTATGGCAGAGGAAATACTATGTATTGCAGTGTATTATGAGTCTGCATTTCTGGGATATTTCTGGCTGAAGAGGTAATATGACTGATCAGAAATGTTGCTTGCAGAATTCTAAGAAATCGTAATTAGCAACTCAATCTCAAACAGGAAGACTGAAGTGTAGAATTTCCAATGTGGTATGCTGAGGCTGTCAGAGGAAGGATGCATCACTAGGGAGTTAGGCTGAGACACTTATGGACAGTTTAGATGTCACCCAGAATACAATCTTTTACAAGCTGATGGAACACAATGAAAAGCAGAACATACTAAAGAGGAACTTAAAATGTGATGCGTATTTTAAAAATTCAGTTTATGAGGATATTGGTGCACATGGGACCATGTGTGCATAAATTCCCAGATCCAAATCTGTTTGCTTAACAAATGAGAAGAGTGCTAATCCTGTTGACGTTGTCAAAAGCTGTAAAGAAGATCAACTCCTTGTTGGATAGGAGGGACCTTAAGAGTAAAGTCAGTGTATCACCTTTAGCATGCCTGAGACATTTCTTGGCAGACACCTGTCTCAGCTTTCCTAAAAATCTCTAATGGTGAACTTCAGTCTTCCCCAGGCAGCTTGTCCGAGTGCTGCACTGTACTTGCTAGTAGAGGATACATACCCTAAACTCTCCTTGTCAGTCTGTTGACATTTGACTCTGTTTTGTCCATAAAGGACACGATGACGGTATATTACTTCCCCCCCCCCCGTCATGAATGTATTTGAAGACTAAGAAGAATCTTTATAACTTTCCATATGTAACAGCTGTTGAAACCTTATGGAAAGAACAAGCAGCTGAAGTGCTTGCTTGTTTGTTCATTTGTAGGATCCATAGCAATGAATATAGCAGCAATGACTTACTTTGGAGAAGTAAGAAGTTAAAAAAAAAAAAAAGTGCATGTGAAATATGCAAAGCTAATCTAATTAATTTTGATTTAAACCATTTGCACAAAACAGAAGGGATTAATTTCTGATAGGAAGCAGAAGTTTTAAGTGAAATTTTGGCCCTATTAAAGTCAACAATAAAGTTAAAAATGGCATCATGTAGGTTAACAGTGTGTATAAATTGATGATACTAAAACGTTTGAACTTCTAATTATCATGATGAAAAACTTCCTATTAAACAATAAACCCCTGTGTTCTTTTAACATTTACCTTTCTCCCATGGGAGAGATGACATGGTTTGTTGCTCATTTTATTTCATCTATGTTGCTTCAGTGACTGAGCAATAATAAAACAGCCATGTATGTTCCACCACTATGCAGGACAATATCCACAATAAAAAACAAATAATGATCTGCTTAGCCCATTTTTTTTCATATTAGATCATAATTTTATTCAAAATATCTAACAATATCATGGTAAAAAAAAAAAAAAACAAAGCAGAATGCTGAAGTGCAATAGATTTTTCTATTTACTTTATATTGCTTGTTGGCCTAATGTTTTTCTAGATTGGTTCTTATACATCACAAATAGCTGAAATAAAAAGGAAGAGGGAAGGTTTTCCGTCAGCCTCTTTGATATGTGATAAGCTTTTCAAGTGTGTTTTGGAGGCTGTTAATTACGGATTTAGGACCTTATTAATGCTTTCCTCAGCTGACTGAATTTCTACCTTCTGATTTCCCTGTAATTCCTCTTTCTTCCTGCCAAGCAGTAGTGGCAAGTCAGCTTCCATTCTGCTCCTTACTCCTTTGCTCCCAGAAAGACAGATGCATTAATCGTGGATGATAGCACCGCTTCACACTACTTCAGTGGCACCTTGAGGGTGGGTACTCTTCTAGTACTTTTCTAGCGAGTCCAACAGATTGTTGCTGCTCGGCATTTAAGGCAAGAGGCATCTTTTCCTTCCTGATATCTACAGGAAAAGGGGTCTGCCTTCAGCATATACTATGCAGTAGCCCCAAACATCTCAGGGGAGAACAAACTACAAAACCATAATGGTTTGTTTTAGGCTAGATGAGAAATATGTAAACCAATGCTCTGTGTGGTACTTCCATGTTTTCCATGTCAAGGATGAGGCCTTAGAGTGCCTAGATATAGGAACCAACTGAAAAAAAAAAATAGCCTTGCAATAAAAGTAAGAATTAAAATTAAGTTTGGTGTAGGCTTTTCTTTCTTTGAATTGATGATTAGGAATTGTTGCCCATATTTAATTTATTGCATACACTGAAGGGTGTATCAACACTAATGAACAGAAGAAGATTTTCTCCATATTCCTGTTCTTGTGTTTTAACTGATTAGTACTTTTTATAGAGGTGCAAAGTGTATCTGTAGAGCTTATGCAAGTACAAAAAGGGCCTGTTTTCTGACAGGCGTCAGGCATTAGTTTAGTGGATTTGGGTTTGCTTCCTTTTATTTAAAAGGGAGGTTGCAGTGGATTAATATTTGTGAATTTTGAGATTAAATTTGAATGGAAAAGTAAAAATCTATGTCATGAAAAGGTTTATTAAAGTGTTTTTCAAAGAAAAAAAACATTGTCAATTAAATCTTGATGATATCCACTATATGGGCAAGTTCATTATTACCCTTATCAAGAAGATGTTGCAGGTATTGTTCAGCGCTTAAAAATTTGCAGCAGGAACCGTACTTCCTTTGGACATCTGTCCCTAGACAGTATTAGTTTGATTGATAGTTTCCTCAGTAATTCTTCATAGATGTTTACTTGGATTACTTACAAGAGTAGGACTTTAGAGTAGCAGACTAAAAATGCTGAATGCCATCTTTTCTCCAAACTATATTTATTACTACAGTTTCTTAACTAATATTAGTCAGAGTCTATTCACCACTACCAAATAATGACAGGTAATATCCCATGAGGATCTTAGCCCTGTCTTCTCTACTGGTGGTAGTCGGAAAGAGTTTTGGCCCCATTTTGGGCAAGGAATTATGAATGATCCTATACTATAAAATGGAGCAAGACCTCTTCTGCTCTAAACAAGATTTTCCTGGCTGCCTTCTGAATATTTACTCTGTCTACCTGAACACACATTCCTTAATGGAAAGTACATCACAGCCTGGTAATAACTTTCCAGAGATATCCTAGTCTTCATATAAAACATGTTTTTGCTTGTTCCTCAACAGTCAAATTTTGTATTTCTGTATATGGACGTGGGTAATGTATAAATACTCACAATGCATATTCAAAGATGCAGTTAGTTTAGTATGTGCTTCATGTATCTGCACTTGTGCATCACCACTTTGCATTGAAGAGGTAAGGGGAAAGAATGTGATTGGGGGCAGAAGGAGGTTTGGACTGTGTACATGGCTGTGCTGTGAGATGAAAATGGGATGGAGACAAGTGAAGTGAAGGTGGTCCAAGTCTTTTTGGTAGGTAGCAGATAAATTACTGTTTTGCAAGCATGGATACAGGAGATGGGCCTTATTATTACTGTTGCCTGGAAAAGAAGTTAATGGAAGCGTTGTCATTGACTTCCAATTAAAAAAAAAATTAACCTTGTCTGTTTTCAGGTGGTCTAACAGATTCTTGTAATTCTGTCTATTTTGTGTTTAGTAATTTGAATATGTATGCATATGAAGGTCGTGGGGAAGAAGTTTGTCTTTTTGATTTCTAGAATAGCTTTCCTTATAAGAAAGTAGGAGTGGAGTAGTTTTTCTCCCTTTAACAGCTTCTTCAGAAGCTAGCTTTAATACTGTATTTTAACAGAAAAATAATTGGTGAGACTACCACAAACTTTAGTTTAGCAAATGGTTATTCTGTAATTGTGTGTGTAAAATAACTGCAAGTTAAGAGTTGAAAATATACAAAAGAATGTAGTTATAACATTGAGAAATGCAGAGATTTTTTTTTTCTGTAATCTGTATGTTTGGAATTTTAGGTGGAAAATAAAACCTGCAAAACAAGAACTTTGGTTTTACTTGTTAACCACAACATATCTGCAAATTTCATTTGGAAATATGGGCTATGTTATGCAGTAGATAGAGGTGCGTTTAAGTACATACTGCTTTTTTAATATATGGCATACCATTTTTTTATGTCTCAGATCGCTGGAATCTTCCAGTGCTCTCATTCATTTGAGCAATATTTAGAATGTGGTATAAAAATAATGTGAAAATGCCGAAGTGAGCTGGTGATAATTGATTTACTCCATCACACTGAAATACCTCTTGTTTTCCTCTTCCTCCTCCCTTGGGCAATAATCATGGGATCAAGCTGCCAGTCTGTAGATATAATTTTTCCAGCAGTGCCATCTGGCTCCTTGGCACTGGAAGTTGTACTGGCTTCTTTGCTGTTTCCACTGATTTTTGTCAAATGTTAGTCCGTTGATGAGACGTCTTCTGCTAGTGGCTGATTTCCACCCCCCCCCAGCCCCCGCAAGTCAGTATTAGTTCTTATTGGTGTTGATGTTGTAAGTGACCGCTTATATTGTGGGGATTTGTGTGTGTGTGTGTGTGTGTGTGTTTTTTTTTTTTTTTTTAAGGAATTTAGGACTTAATATGGGATCTCCTTGAGGTAAAATTAGGATCTATGTACCAATTGGCTTCCTCCACCCATGTTTAAAATAGTTTACCAGGATTTTTGTACTTTTTGAATAGTACTAGCATCATGTCCTCTCACAGATTTTTAGAAATCTTCATCGTTAATGTAGAATTGTCTACTTCTTATTTTTGTGAACTTTCACTTTTTAAAGAAATTATGGATAAACAATAAGAATTTGTAGGGTCTGTGTAACAGATGTGACAAACTTTATGTTTTGGAATAACCAGCCAACTGAGCTATCTTTTTTTATCACAGAACTACAGTTTTATTTTTGCTGTAAACTTTTCTTAAAAAGAAAAAAATTAGAAAAAATTCTAGAAATGGTGGCTCAGTAGAACAAACACATTTAAGTTGCTTTATTCTATTCAAGTCTTAGATGTATTTCATTGCCATACAAGATATAATGACGGTATTGATAAAGAGTTAGAAAAGAATGCTCTGTAAGTAGTATTTTAATAGGGATGGGAGGCGGGAGGAGAATCCTCTTGATCTAAACTCTTTTTGTGATTATTGTTGTTCTTATTAATTTCTTAATTATATTTTAATTTTTATTTCCTCTACTGGTTCGAAACATTCATTTAGGGGAAGAAAAAAAAAAAGGCCTGAGGATCTGAGGGTCCCACCAAAATACGGAGAACAGAGTTTCAGATAACACATTTTTATTCTGCTTTAAAAAAAATTGCTTTGAATATTTTGGGTGAACAAAAAAAATAAATCCAAAGCCCTTTCTATTATTATGTAAGCAAACTCCTATTAATAATGACAAAGCTAACTAATTTAAATCCTTTATATATATTTTTTTTTTCATTTTTATTTTAACTACCATTTTCAAGTGCTATGTCTCAGATGAATGAATTATACTCATCCCTGGGTGTAAATCTAAATTTTCTTTTGTGTTGAAAGTATTTTCTTAAAGTTGTTCAAGGTAACCTTGTGAACTCTCAAACATGAACAATTGTGGTTAATTGGCTTATTGGAATATTTTTATATTATTATCCCTAAAAGTAGAAAATAATAAGCACTATTTATTTATCATAGTCTTATGTATTGCCTTTATTAATAAAATACTGTTAAACTGGTATTTAAATCAATATTATTGTGCTTTCCCAGCACTGGAGAAATTGTCCAGTACTAGAAACGATAGGACTAGAAGTCTTCTATGGGGCAAGGAGAGCCTTGGTGAGGTTTTTGTAGCAGTTGGTTTGAATTAAATTTCAAGGATCTCTTGGTGTCTCTTTATAGTAGTCTCTTAAAGAAGATGATGACGACGACGACAGACAGGGTGTCTGAATGTGGGTCTCCTCATCAGTAACTTGACTCTGATACAAAGTGGGTATTTTTAACGTACGGGTTCAACTGAAAGAATCTATAGAAAGGGCTGTAGTAGCAAAGTATGGCAAACATAGCTAAATATGCACGATCTATTGTAATAGTAAAAGTGTAAGTCTTTAGGTTCACAGAATATGTTCTCTTGAAAGATTTTAAGGGCGTAGGTATATCATGATTTTCTAAAATGGCACCAAATCTTCTTTTTGTTCATAACTAAATGTGAAGATAAAATGTTGCTGCTAATCAATTGTCTGGGATGCCACCTCATTAAGATTTACACGATCATCAAAAATGCCCAGAATTGTTTTTTGGCTATATCCTAACTCAAATACATAAAGGGGATACCACAGCATTTTTCTTTAGAATCGCAGGGAGTTCAGTGACCTTTTGTGGCAAATTATGTAGAAAGAAAATATTTATATTCATTTAAAATAACCTCCATGAAGAAATAGTCTCATTACCCTGTTTGATCAATTCCTTGCAGCCTGAGCTGTAGCATGCTGCTATTGCCATTGGTTGATGGAATACACTGAGAAGTGGCTAATGGTGATGGTGCTCATCAGGACAGGGTTCAGCCAGCGGTCAGCAACAAATAATTCAAGACTGTTTCTAAGTTTGTGGCTGGTGGAATTTGCTTCTTGCCCCAAGCCAGCAGCATTGCTGAGCTGGGCTATTTGATTAGAAGAGAAGCATATTTGCTTCTTAGCAACTGCACATTTGCACAACACACAGACCTATACTGCCTCCAAAGGTTTGCCTTTTGTGATGGTGGAATAATACTTTTCTGTTGATTGACAGACAAAAGAGATCTTTGCAATGCAGAAGAGTTTACAACCAATTTTTTCTTTGTCTTTTGTAAACTTATCGAGGTGCTTCTTAATTTAGCATTGCCTGATGCAAATTTGTATATGCAGCAAGACTGGCCACGATTTGAACTCCTACATCTAAGCTATTACTGCTATGCATATTTAAAGGACAGATGCACACTTACGCTTAATCATTGGTGTGTGCAGCTTTTTCCCCAGCAGGTCTATTTAATGGACATTATTTTCTATTGTATTTTGAAATAAATTTTAATACTTACGTTGCTATCGCACATGCAAGAGTGATACTCCTGTTATAGAAGATAATGATAAAGTGAAAGCTGTTCTATTCTTAGTGCTTTTTTAATATATTAACAGAAGTGCGGCAATGATTGCAATTCTAATAGTGTGTGTGCATGTGTAATTTTTGATGTAACATTTCCCACAGGAAGTGAATCTACAGAAGAAAATGTGTCTAGTCAGTAGAAGGCAAAGGTATTTATAACACTGGTAATCCTTGAAAAAAGACAATTTAGGAAAAAGAAAGCCTGAGATTTACTGTCCTAGGAGGCCAGGGCAAGAAAAAAGCAAACTTTTTTTTTTTATGGTTTTACAGCTCTTTTTACTCCTGACCTGTACTTTATTGTGGAAGTTTCCATACTGCCATAGTGGAGCAATAAATCACTGATGTGGTTACTGAAATTTTGCATGAAATAGTAAGTACAGTTAGTGTTATTGTGGATTTTTGATGCAGATATCTGCTTGCATATTTTCTTAAAGAAAAGATATCTTTTAACTTTCATAACTAAAAACAATGAGTACTTTTCTAAGTGGATTTTTATAGTCTGTTAAAACTGTGTCTTTTAAGGGATAGGGAGAGTTAAAGCAGGAGTGCACAATAAAAGGACTGTGGGCCATATTAGCATGGCTAATGTAAGCATCCAGGAGTTTACTTACTAATAACCATTTCAGTGGCAATTCAGAGCCAAAGAAGGGGAAGAAAGCGCTCTGATACGGTGAGGCAATAATAAACCCCAGATGTCCCTCTTTAAGTCAACATTAAGCCTACCAAAGTTTTAAATCCTTTTTCATGTAGGAATTCTTTTTTTAGTCAGATGAACAATTTAAATAAATCATAATACAAAATTTAGGCTTTTTAGAGAATTTTGGGGATGGTGAGGGAGTGAGACAAAATGAAAGCGGTGAGGGGGAATCAGTGGCTGATCTGGGGAACAGGTATTCGGCGTGTGCATACTGCTGAGCAGGAAGCAAGGCGTAGAAATGGGTGCAACTGTTGTTTTGGAGGCCCTGGAAAGGGCTGATTGGTGACTGACTTCATTCTTTTCCTTGTTAAATCTGATGTTTGTATATATACGTTTTTAGAAGGGTGTTTTAACATACTGGTAGGATTTCACAGTCAGTAGGGAGAGGTGTTAGCTTTGGCTTAATTTCTCAGACATTCAGAGTTGTGATAGTGTGATAAGGTGTCTGCTTGTTATGCTGTTGAATTGCCAAAGAGATGCTTACACGTGGTTGACGTATTTTTGTACCTCGATACCTGTTAATATCTGTGTAGAACACAGGTAACACCTCATACTTCTTTCAGTAATACATATACAATGAATTAGTGGGGGGTTTTTTGGTTTGTGTGTGTGTGTGGTGTTTTTTTTTTTTTGATGACAGTGAGTCTTTTGCAAGCACTAGGCTTTTTGAACAGAGTAAAATATGTGGGAATTGCCACATCGCTACTATCAAAATGCAACTATATCTAAGGTAGAATGCAGTAGCTTTTACAATGGCACTATAAACAATACCCAGCAATTTAAGATCAGGATATGAGGAATATCTCACCTAATTGAAATGACAAGGGGGATTTTGCATAGGTAGATGCAATTATTCATATTGGAGGT
Source organism: Oceanodroma leucorhoa (assembly GCA_030449065.1). Lineage (NCBI taxonomy): Eukaryota > Metazoa > Chordata > Aves > Procellariiformes > Oceanodroma > Oceanodroma leucorhoa. The sequence goes on along the minus strand of JASVER010000033.1, from coordinate 5,364,900 downwards.
GGGCCAGAATGCTGGGGTTATTCCCCTCATCTTGCTAATTAGGCTTTCAGTTTCATTAACAGTCATTGAGATATTGATTTATATGTGAACATAGCCATCATACATATAAAGAATCTTATATTTATTTATTTATTATTCTTTAGAAGCAGCTCTTGGATTATATTAAGAAGTCGGTATAAAATTATTATGGATAATTTTTGGCTGTATAGCTCAAGATAGGTAGAAATAAAGGAATGTTTTATGATGTGCAGTACACCAAATGTATGAAGACTGAAGACAGCATGGCTATGCCTATTTTGGGGTAGACTGTGTGCCACAACTAAGCCACTACCATGTTTATATTAGTGCCATTTTATTTTCCTTTCCCAAGATAGAATCTACAAAGATTTACCTTTACAAATGCGTATGTTGAGAAGGGAAATTAATCCAGCTTTGTTGTGCTCCCAGGATGTTTTCAACCCGGGGTGGATTTAACTTTGAACAGGTCTGAGGAATCTACAATTCTTGTTGTCTTTAAGCCCAAATTTAGGGAATATAACTTAATGCGTATGGCATCTTTAAATTCCCTTGCCACTCTAATACACTGTCATTGGATTCCCCCCTTCCCCCCTCCCCCCGCCCCCGTTAATTGCCTTTGTCCTTCGGAAACAGATGTTTTGAGGGAGTTTTTGTTTGGTTTTGTTTTCCTTTTTAGGGAATAATAATGAGGTGCAGTGATTCATACCATACTATGTTGGTACCAAATAGCTGCTTGCTATGTTTTGGAAAGGGCCTTGAGTGTTTGTACCTTATTTAAATCTCTAGGCCAGTCTTTTTTCAACTGACTTCTCCTTTTCCAAGTTCTATGATTAGTGTCTTCTCAGGAATGTCAGGTAGATAATTTCTTCACTGTATCTGCAGTTAGTGACGATTCAGGTCTTAAATTAAAAATAGCGTTCAATGAAGACCATCACGAATATAAACCAAGAAGGTGAAAATATTGTACAAAAAGCAAATCTACTGAGTCAAAATGTTTAAAAACCTGAAAATCATGTGTGTGAAACTGAACAAACTAAACCAATGATAATCACCTTAAAACTGAGAAAGAAATTGAGTAGCTCAGAACTGAAGTGGTTTAAGTTGTTGTTTGGGCTCCTCCTGCTTTTAACAATTAAAACAGAACCATGCTAGTCTAAGGTAGCATTATAATAAAAAAGAGTGTGTTTACAACATAACTAGTTATTCTGGTTCCCACTGCTGTACAGATGAGGCCATAATTTGTCCTTTTGGTTTGATACTTACATTGATGATCCTCCTGTAGTTCTTCATGGATCCTTTGGGACTGAGAGTCAGTTTTCTAGCTCAGATGGCTTTTTCATGTTAGTTTCTTCATCTGTAAGATTGTTGTAAGTAATACACCAGTAATTTGTAAATATTTTGAACAAAGTTTTCTTTCTTTCCCTTCCATACCCAGAAGTAACTTCTTTTATCAGTATGTTTTATTGGCTAACTTACTATTGAATAAAATTACGTTCATGAAATAAGAACAAATAGAACAGTGATTAGTCATTTTATTCATTCAATATACCTCTAATCTTGCACAGAAATGTGCTTTGGTAGTGATATAAAGACACATACTGGCATAGATAATGCATGAAGAAGTTGATCCCAGAGTCTTGTCCTTTAGTACTTTCATGTCACTGACTGGCTTCCATGTAGTGTTCTCTAGCACAATTTTGTCAAGTGTTTTTCAAGAATTTGTTGACAAAGTATATTATTTTTGGAGTATCGCAAGTTCATGCGAGGAAATCTGACAGTGCATTAGCATAACTGTTGTAGCTGCAAATACTTTTGCGGGAACCGATATAAAAAGGAACCTTTATAATGATTAGATTTTTATTTTGATACAGTTTTGTTGCTAGTCATAGATTCATTGGCTGCTTATGGGAGTTCAGTTTATGTACAAACTGAAGCTGTGATTTAGCTTTTGGGGTGAAAAAATGAAAAAGCTATGAAAATTGGCCAAGTACCAATAAATGTGTGTAATGTATTTTTCATGTGTCATCTTATTTTCATTGGATCAAGGCAGTTTTAGAATTCTCCTGTATGTATGCGCCCTTCATTTGAATGAGTCCATGCTTCAGAGAACCTAATCGGCATAAAAACAAAAAGTGAGGGAAAAGGTTTGGAAACAGATATGCAGATATACTAGTGGAGGACCTAGGTGGTACAGAAGGTGTGTAGCAGGGACTGGAATTAAATCCGTCGTGTCAGTTGAAGTCCATAGAAATCTGTCCCTCCTCTACTAGAAATGTGACTGTCAACTAAGAAAAAGCTCAGGTGGTTAGAAATGCATTGGTATTATTCTGTGCATTGCCACTTACGTATTATTATTTACATATTACTATATTCACGCTTTAGTAGTCAGCATTCTTTTATTGTGCTACTTGTTCACCACTGCAGGATACCCACGTTCTTGGTGTGGGGAGAGAGCTAGAGTGACAAAAACTCAGTTAAGTCCTTAAACAAAAACCACTTACTTTTTACAGTTGATACTTTGTTTTTTTGAGTGACAGTGAGAATTGAAAAAGTGCTCCCTCAGTGTTTAAACTGAGGGAAAATTTTGGCTTTGATATTGGTGTATGTCCCAAACTACCACCATTTTCAATGAGCTATTCATATGCGTTAGATAACAGCATTTGTACCTGACCTGATTCTATATTTTAACAGGAGCGGGGGGAGAAGGCAACGTTGTTAGGATCAAAAATTGTTTTTCTTGGAAAATAATTTCATTTAGATAATCCGAGTCATCTTACTATTTACTGTAAGGATCCTCTTTCGTGGTCTTTTCCTCAGTTTTTCTCTGTCAATCTGATGTATGCTATAGCAGTCACAGAAGAAAGTATGCAGTTTTCTGTGAAATGCCTGAGTCAGTACATAGCTGACATCCCAGTCTTATACGTGCTGTAACCTTCCCTCCGCCCCTTCTCTCTCCCTCCCTTTAACTGCTTATATTACTTTGAAAAACTGTGTATGTGTGTGGGTGAGGCGGGTGAGAAACAGTAAAGTGGCACAGCAGGCCAGAAAATGAAATGTTTTTCCCTGTAAATATATGTTTTTTTAAAAATGTAATGAAACCACCAACATTTCACAGCATTTCTAGAAAGATGTGAATACTGCTTCTCTGTTATGAAGAGGAGCAGTGGAGGAAAAGTAGCTCTGACTTGTCCAAGATTGCAAAAGGAATCTGGTTAAGAGCCAGGACTAGTTCTACATTTTCTAGCTCCTGCTTACATGGTAAGATCTCTCCATTATGTCTCACACTTTCCAGCTTTCTGAAGTTTTTGACAATTTGAAATGAATATTAAAGGGACATAGGGTAAACTTTTTTTTTCTGTCCTCAGAACCACATCATTTATTAACAGATGTCATCCTAACGTCTATACAACTTCCATGGCTTTGAGTGTTATTGTAAATGGTAAAAAGATTCTCTGGTTGGGTTTAAACTGGTGCCGCCTTCTGAAGTACAAGAGGTGTTTGCAGTTTTGTATACTGTCCTAGTTTTAATAATATTATTTTAATATGAAAATGTTGGTGTTCCTTTAACTGTTTAAAAATAGCATATTCTGCTCTGATTTTTCTATATCAGAAAAATTATCTAGATAATACAAGGTATAGGACCCCAACACCCCCCCACCCCTCCCCAGGAGTTGTAGCAGTGCATTAAACTGCTGATACAAACACTAAAACTGTGAGTTTTCCCTTACTGGTTCATTTGAGGGTGTTGCTTTTTTTCTTTTATGAAAAAGGTGGTGGTGCCATTTAAAGGCTGGTATATAGACCATACCGAAAGTAGTAAAGTACGTTCTGGAGGCAATAGTGTAATGCTTTCTATCTGAAAGATCACAGCTAACTTACATAAACTGGTGGAAAAGTTTATGAAAGTTACTCTTCAACTTGCAAGTGATTGAAGTGATTTGGCTTCACTTTAAAAACAGCAGCCTAAAACTGAGCTGCCTGAGTACTACCATTACTCCAAAGCAGCATAATTACCATTAGGAGAGAATTGGTTCCTTTAAAGGAAAAAATAATGAAGGGAAAACTTCTTAAAATGAGTTTTATTACATTTTTCTTATAAAATTAGTCTTTCATTTTGTTGATTAATGCTTGAGTTTAAGATTTTGATGTAGGCATTTCACCATTATAATTCTGAAATATGGGAAGTCCTTGAAAACATTCCCGGATTGCCTTCTGTCTGTCTGCCTTGTAAAAGATCCTTTCAGTTAAATGGACCATCCTCCTTAAATGATGTCATTAGCTTGGATTGAAAAGACATTGCCTGCAGGGAAATCATTTAATTGTCTTAAAGTGCTCTACTTCTGTAGATCTTGAAGCAGCACCCTCACTTCCATCTTTGTATCAGATAATTCATCTAAAATTCTGTTTTTAATCTCTGACGAAATATTGAGATGTAGTTTCCACTTTTATTGGAGAAATTTGAGACCTTTTATAGTCTTGTCTCTGTCAAATAGATGGAAAAGTTTCACTTGTTGAAATGCAAATAGGTACCATCTTTTCTGACTTAAAGAATTAATTTAACTTGCATTCATGCAGTGCTTTATAAATATTAATGTATTGAACTCTTACATTTCACTGATACCAAGATATACTTTTTTATGTGTGTGTTTCTAAAATCAGTAATATTTGCTTGTTCAAACAGCAAGTTACGTTTTGGGGATAAATGCAACCTTTTTATTTTTTAAGGTAATGCATTGCATTGAGGAAAACAAAAATAATGCCCATCTGCTTTTTTTCATTGGACTTACCAATTTCTCAGTCATGTAAAAGTCAGTTTGTCAGGGATGCTGGGAATTTTTAGTTGAGTAGGCATTCAGACCACCAAAAACCAAAACCTATGTGTATCGATGAGCTACTAATTTAATTAGAAAATGTAATGCTTAAAAATATATTGTATATTTTTGTCTCTAATCTATTGCACTTAACGTTTTTAAACTATCAGTCATTTAATCTTAAATACTTCAAAGCAGGAGGAAAAGTATTTCAAAACTCAAATTTTTATATATGCTGTTTCTGT